>CAUYSK010068538.1:0-35600 GCA_963575035.1 Avahi laniger | reverse complement strand
TCAGCCTAGCTCACCGCAACCTCAAACTTCTGGACTCAAGAATCCTCCTGCCTCAGCCTCCCGAGTAGCTGGGACTACAGGCATGTGCCACCATGCCCGGCTAATTTTTTCTATATATTTTTAGTTGTCTGATTAATTTCTTTCTATTTTTAGTAGAGACGGGGTTTCACTCTTGCTCAGGCTGGTCTCAAACTCCTGAGCTCAAATCCGCCCGCCTCGGCCTCCCAGAGTGCTAGGATTACAGGCGTGAGCCAACGCGCCCGGCTGTGTGTTCATTTCTATGACACACGCACCCTACAGAAGTTTACCCCTCCTAGAGCGTCCCACCGGCTCTCTGTGTTGCTCCCACAGACAATCCAACTGGACATGGCCCCAACTTACTTCACACTCTTCCTCCCAAATCCTGTTCCTCCACTTCTATTCCCAGCCTTGGCAAAAGGCACCATGCACCATGGCCCACACCAGATACACGGAAGTAAGGACAATTTCGTCTCTCTTCTCAGACAATCCTCGAGTTCCTGGTAGTTCATCTAACCTACCTCTTCATCCTCACTGCTACTTCCACAGCCTTGGGTTAATCCCTCCTCTAGCCTTCTGCAACAGTCTCTGAACTAACATCTTCTCTCTTCCCAACGACTCACCACAATGCCACTAAAGAGATTTTCCTCAGACACAAATGTGATTCCATCACCTCTTCTGGAAGATTCTTCAAAAAACCCCAATTCCTCAGCATGACATGCCAGGCTTCTCAAAATCTGAACAGTCTGACAGTTGTTTACTTCTCTAGTTCATTTGAGGCCACTTCTCCCTGATGTGCTACTATTATGCGGCCAAAATTAAGTACTCAAAAGCCCTAAGTATGCGCCACGGTCTCTTTCTGTCTCTGTGTCTCTACACATGGGCTTCCTGTGCCTAGAACATCTTAATGTCACCTAACTGACTCCCAGCGTTCTCAAGGACCTAGCTTGGATGGCTCCTCCTCAAGAAGACCTTCCTTAACTCTCACCCTTACCACCCATGACTTAAAGGATACTCAGAGGTGCTCTCATACATTCCTTTCATCAAGAAACACCCTAAAATGCAATTATATTGTCTGCTTCTTTCTCTGCTTCCTCCACCTTGAGGCCAAGGGCTATAACTTATTCATCTTATCTTCCCCAATGTACAAACTCAGTGGTTGGCATGCAAATGTCTGTTAAAAATGATATCTGACTTGGAATAGCCAAAATCATAGAGACAGACAACAGAATGGTGGTTGCCAGGCATTAGGGAGAAGGAGAGATGGGGCGTTATTTTTTAATGGGTATAGAGTTTCAGTTTTACAAGATGAAGAGCATTATGGAAACAGATGGTAGTGATGGATGCATAACATTATCAATGTATTTAATTCCACTAAACTATACATTTAAAATAGTTAAGATGATAAATTTTATATGTATTTTACCACACAAAAAAATAACAATAATTTGTTTAAAATGAATATCTGATGATACATACACAAGAGAACATCTGGTGCGCATTTGTTTTGTACGAACAAATACTGCCCTCTTCTGGTCAAGTATGTTACCACACCATCAAGTATGTTCCATTATATGGAACCAGTTTTACAGGGAATGAAATAAAGCTAATACTGGAACCAACCTAACACAATGCTGATAGTTAAAACTACATGCCACCACTACGTAAGGCATTTGTAACAAAGGAGGGACCAGATACCTCAAATCAGCCACAAAAATTAATATTCAAGCAATTAACGGAAGTTACTTCAGAAAGCATTTAATGTTGAAATGATCCTTTTTTTTTTTTTTTTTTTTTTGAGACAGAGTCTCACTGTGTTGCCTGGGGTGAGTGCCCTGGTGTCTGCTTAGCTCACAGCAACCTCAAACTCCTGGGCTCGAGCGATCCTTCTGCCTCAGCCTCCTGAATAGCTGGGACTACAGGCATGCACCACCATGCCTGGCTAATTTTTTCTATATATATTTTTAGTTGTCCAATTAATTTCTTTCTAATTTCAGTAGAGACGGGGTCTCGCTCTTGCTCAAGCAGGTTTCGAACTCCTGAGCTCAAACAACTCGCACGCCTCGGCTCCCAGAGAGCTAGGATTATAGGCGTGATTTATTTAATATTAAATATTACATCCACCAAACATTTTTTTCTTCCTTTGAATAATGAATAGTTGTTCTATTTTTTTATTTAAAAAATTCCATTCCACATTTGCTCAGGAACTCACCCTAAGCTACTGAATAATCAGTAATTAGATTCCGGATTCCTAAGAAGGTCATTTCTACCTTCTTTCTTTCTTCAAGTTAAAGTCATACCTGCTAGAATTACAAAGAGGATGAAGCATGAAGGTACCAGTATGTGCCTTTGAGCTAACTGAGTAAGCAGCAGAGGGATTAAAATGTAGGTGAACATGGTTGGTTGGTTGGTTGTTTGGTTGGTTGATTTCTGAGACATAAATCTTTTGGGCCCTCAGAATCAAACACAGCATTGTCTGCCTAAAAAGGCACAAAAAAGACAGGTAGGACAGGAGACAGAGAAGCCTCTGGACAGACTTACAGTAAGTCATCTTCAAGTAACAAGCACCCTTTAGTTTTGTTCTGCCCTTCTTAGGTCATTTAATTCTAATAAACAAATAAATCACAAATGTGCTATTAGGACAAAACCCAGAAATTCTGAACAGAAAGGAAGTGAGGGGTGCTATATTTAGGTTAAGAGCTGCTAGTGAAACTCTCTTTTTCTAGTTTTCACATTTCTACCACTGCCCCCAAAAAGTTTAAATCAGGTTTATTTATATGGTTGCCTTATGCCCTCACAAAACTATTCTATGATATCAGGGTCCTATCGTCTCCTGTACATGCTAAACTATCAACCCACAGTGTTAGTATGCAGAATGGGAAAAGCCTAAACGTTTTAATTAGACCTGGGTTTAAATACTGGCTCCATACTTCTACCAGTGTAGCCTGAAGACCCTTTCTGCTTTCTTCACCTTTCTATACCTATGCATATGAAGAGCCAGACCTTGCTGGCTTCAGAAAAGTCATGAGAAAATGCATGTTAAGTGCCTCATTGCAACTATTATGCCTAAAAGAGGCCAAAATTTTTACCTTATAATTGTCACTAAGAGATTAAAAACTTAAATGCAGCCTTGAGCATCCTATAAGCACAGAGGCACAGAGGATGCCTATGAAGTTTATTTTCTATTCCAAAATACATATGCAAGCTAAGCATAATCAAGATATCTAATGTAAACAATGAAGGTAGCTGTCCTTTCCAGATCAGATAGAGAAATGAGATAGAGACTTGATGGGAGGAGGTGAGGTCTCAGAAAGGTAATGTGGTAAACACCAAGGATGCTTTTAAAATACAAATCTTAACAGGTCCTTCTCCTTCTTATAGGTCTCCCACGGCTCCCTGTTGACTTCAGAATAAAACCCAAAATCTTTAGTAGGTCAAACAAGGCTCTCAGTAAACCTAGCTCCTGCATGCCTAGGCAACCTCATCTCACACCTTCTTCTGTAGTTCAAGTATTTCCAATTCTCTGTGATCACACCTGCATTCTCTCTGCCTAAATTTGATTTCCCTTCCCTCATCCCATTTTGCAGCTGCCCTAACTCCCACTCTTCCGTCTTTCAGCTCTAGAGGACTCTCTAACTCTGCTCTGCCTCCCAACACCCTGTCTGTGTATATCACAGCACAGTTTAGCACACTGTACTGTACCTTTGTGATGTTTACCTCCCTGTACCCCACATAGACCTGGACTGGCTTTAGCATCCTGCCAGCCACATTGCCTGACACAAAGCTAGCACTCAAATGTTTGTGGGGTATGCAACTTCCGATACTCTCAAATTTTGTCTAGGTTTGGCTCTATTATCTTACATTAGAGACGACAAGAAGCCAGGCTGCTGCTGTTTGTGGCCTAAGTGGCTGCTTGTCCATATTGATTTGTCTTTAACCTGTAAGACCTGTAAATTACATGGACACTATTTTTTTTTTTTTTTTTGAGGCAGAGTCTTGCTCCATTGCCCAGGCTAGAGTGCCATGGTATCACCCTAGGTCACAGCAACCTCAAACTCCTGACCTCAAGCAATCCTCCCACCTGGGCCTCCCAGAGCACTAGTATTACAGGCGTGAGCCACCAAGCCCAGCCACTTATTTAATTTGAATAATAGTCTCTTAATGCGATGTGCATCATCTGAAGGATGGACACGCTTGAAGTTTGGACTTGGAGGGGGGCGGGGACAAGGGCAACATACGTAACCTAAACATCTGTACCCCCATAATATGCTGAAATAAAAAAAAAAGAAAAAAATAATAGCCTCTTAAGAAATATTTAAGATGGTATGACTAATTCTGTCATTTACGAAAAGGATAATTTCACTTGCCAATGATATGCACTTTTACTATATCTAAATCAATTAGGAAAATGAATACTTCGATTTTTTTAGGAGACCAATCTCATAAAATGCCCAATTTGCATCAGCTTTCAACTTTTCATAACTTGTAATGGTCAAAATTGGATAAGTCACAGAAATACATGTAAGAAATGTTTACGGCATGCTTCTTTCCATGTTGCATGATGTGTATCATTGAAATTTCAAGTTATTTCTCAGTTTAACATGTTACTATATTTACAACAACTCTAAATTTATTTGTTTAGTAAATAGCATCCTTCCATATCCTAAACTGATATGCACAAGTAGCATATCATGGAAAATAAGCAATTTTTTAAAATTAGAAAAAAATTCTACTTTTTCGACTTGACTAGAAATTATTTGAGAATAGGGGCTTTCTTTTATGTACATTCTAATGTGTAGCACAGTTCCTACTACAGGATGAATTTTGTCCACCCCCCCCCAAAAAAATATGTTGAAGTCCTAACCTCAATACATCAGAATGTAACATTATTTGGAAATTTGGTCTTTGCAGATGTAATCAGTTAAGATGAAGTCATACTGGAGCAGGGTGGGCCATCAATTCAATATGACTGGTGTCTTTATAAGATGATGGCCATGTGAAGACACAGAGACATAGGGAGAAACCATGTGAAGACAGAGGCAGAGATTAGAGTGATGCCTCTATAAGGAATGCCAAGGATTGCAGCTGTCATCAGAAGCTAGGAGAGAGGCATGGAGCAGGTTCTCCCTCAGAGCCTTCAGAAGGAATCAACACTGATGACACCTTAATTTTAGACTTGTAGCCTACAGAACTATGAAACAATAAATTTCTGCTGTTTTAAGCCACCCAGGTTGTGGTTACTTTGTTAGAGAAGCCCTAGGAAATTGATACAGTATTTAATAATATGTTCATATTGAATTGAATTGCTGTTACTTCATAGGAAGAAAAGGTAGGTACGATGCATTGATCCTGCTTTTTAAATTGCTTTTAGAAATCTGACGATGTGTACTGAGAACCATAAAAATGACCACATTTGTTGACAAAGTAATTCCACTTCTGGAACACTATTATAAGGAAATAATCCCTAATTTGTAAAATGATATATCTGCAAAGATAAGCATTACTATAACTTAGGTTGTTTAGAATTTGTTGCTAATACACCCATCTAACAATGGAGTATTAGTTAAGTAAATCACATAATTACTGGAATATAATATAAATAATAAGAGATTTAAAAATTAAGTAAGATGAAAAATGCTTACTAGGTATTATATGGAAAACACAGAATACCAAAATTCTATATGGAGTATGATGTAGGAAAATATACATAGAAAAAAAAGAGACAGAGGCAAAATGGCAAAATATTCATTGCGGTAGAATTGTGCTCAGTGGGTCAGAACTCCCTTCTTGGCTCTCCGATCTCACCTTTTGGTACCACTATCCAGTCTTCTCCCCTCATCTCAAACCTCCCCAAGCACAGTCAATTCTTTCTTGCCAATGCCGCTCAGTATTAGTCCAGGACTGCATCACCTTACACAGATTTTACGGAAAGATTCCTATCTGGCCTGACTGCAGCCTCATCCAACTATCATACCTACCATCAGAATAAGACAGTAATTCTACTGCCAAATATATCTACTGTGTTAACCTATTAATTTATATTTTATGAACTTTTATGTATGTGGTATATTTTTTAATAAAAAGGGTTAGTTTTTTTTTTTTAACATACTGTGGTTTCACATCTTGTTTTGTTATGATAAGGATTCATGGTTCTCTGCTGATTTGGCCCTACTACATTATACCTCTAAATGCAATGTTTCATCAGGATAGCTGGGTACCTGTCTGTAGCAATGGAGTTAACACAAGCTTTTCTCCCCTTCATTTACAATGTCTGCCAGCTCCTGTGTGTCTACCAATGCAAACTCCTTAACACCCTGTAAAACCTGGCTTGAAAATTCCCAGCATCATGAAATTCACCCCATCTGTACTACCTTAATTTATATTGTTTATATTATTCTACGAATATTTATCAAGCAATTATTGGCTGTAAGGCCTGAAGATTTAATGTCCTAAGTTGTTTACAATCTTCTTATGGAAAGCAAACACAAAAGATGATAATCAATAGCAGAAAATGGCATATGATAATGAAAAATGAGCGTTCAGGGGTGGGGAGGAGGGAGGGTAACGAGGAGAAGATGGAAGTGGGTGAGACTGACAAAGGCATGAGACAGGACTGTTGAGTTTTGCATGCTGGTGACTAGGATAATGGTCGGGCTCCTGATAGACATGGCCTTCTAGAGGTGCTTTGGGGGAAAGCAGGGCAAGTCCAAATGGAATATTATCATGTGCACTGAGAGATGTTACACGAAAACTAAAGAAGACACCTAGAATGCAATAGAATATTAAGCCAGATAAGTAGAGGTGACAGAGGAAGCAACAAAGTTCTATGAATCTATTTTTCTTTTTCCTTTTAAGAGCCTAAACTAATACAAAGACGCACAAAGAAAAGAGAGACCTGAGATTTAGAGAGCCTGGCCAATGATGCCTGAATGAGTCCTGTGCCCAGGACTTCAGGAAAACAAGGATGGCAAAAGGAACTCCAGGCAAGGTAGTATAGGGCAGTGGTTAACAGCTGCAGCGCTGAAGCCAGAGCCCCAGAGCTGGAATCTCCTGTTGCTCCAATGGGTGTGGCCTTGAGCAAGTTACTTAACCTCTCTGTGCCTCAGTTCCCTTCTCATTAAAATAAGAATAATATTAATATCTACATCACAGGATCGTTGTGAAGATTGAAAGAGTTAACACGAGTACTTAGATCAGTGCCGGGCACATAAACATTGATAAATGTCTGCCATGGGCGGGGGAATTTTATTTAGCCCCAGGTGACCTTGGGGAGACCAATTTCTGATCAGTAGTACGAGCAGAAGCTACAAAATAAGTGAATTAATAAGCAAGTGTGCGGTAAGAACGCCGGGACGGACACAAAGTATTGATAACTCTTTCAGGGCAGTTAAGCAATAAAAGCGAGGAGTGAAATAAAGGATAACCTGAGAGCGTAGGGTTAAGCGAAAATGCTTTCCAAAGGAATATAGCAGCAAGAGGGAAAAGACCAGTAAGGGACGGACTCGGGTCGCTGAAACTATTCTTCAGCCAGTTTGGGACCTGTTTGCCCAACTGCGCTGGGAGCTGGGTAGGAGCAAAGACCGGATCCTTCCTGCCCGGAGTTCCCCAGGGAGCGCCCAGAGCGCTCTCCCTCGCATCCGGTGAAGTTTGCATCAGCGCTGACTGACTGGGAGGAAGGCCCGTGTCCCAGCGAATGACACCTTGAACGACAGAAGAACAGGCTTTCCTATTTCCCTCTCAGGTACGACCTGTTCCACGGCTCCGTACTCATCACCCTCCTCAGCTGCCAGCAGCAGCCGCCGGGACAGGATGCGGCTCCGGGAGCCAAGACAGACAGCGCCCCGCTCCGAGAGCAGCGTCCAGAGTTCACTCCGGCCGCGAGAACACGGCGCCCAAGAGGGGAAGGAAGGAAACAGGACGAAAGGGCTCGGGAGTCTGAGGACATGGCCAGCGAGCCAGGTCCCGGCGCTGGGAAAATGACCTCAGCGTCCAAGGTCGAGCAGGTCCTTCTCTCTCCCGGTCCCACCGGCGAGCACCTGCCCCTCCCGCCCGGCGCCGCGGGGACCCGCCGCCCAGGCTCCGCGCGCTCGCCGGCCGCGACTTTCCCTCGGGGATGCTGGGGCCCCGGGGCTCCCCGGGAAGGCAGGTGGCGCGGCTGCCCCGCGCTTCAGCGGAGGACGCCCTTCGCCCTCCGCACGCGCAGGCCGTGGGGACAGAACTTCCAAAGAGCCTCCCCGGAGCCCAGGGAGGGCCTGGCCGCGCTCCGCGAGGCCACCGCACCCGGCTCCCACTGCTCGCGCGCCGCGCCCAAGTGCCTCCCTCCGGCCACTCCCGACGCCTTTCCCCTCGGCTCTCTCCCTTCCCCCTTCTCTTCCGCGCGCCCCGGAAAAGTTTGGCCCAGCCCGCCGGCCGGGAGCCCCGCACTCACCGCGCGGGAGCGGAGCCGAAGCGCGGGGCGCGCGCGGAGCTCCTCACAGCGGCCCCTGCCGTCCTGGCCGCCGACTGAGCTGCAAGGGCGAGGAGGCCGCCGGGTGTCACCTGCCCGCTCTCCCACCCTGCCGCGTGACGCGGCGCAGCGCCGCCCCCTGCCCGCCCGCCGCGGCCAGGTACCCGGGCGCCTCACCTCGCCGAGCGCCCCGCCACTCGCGCCGGCCCGGGACCCGCGCCGCCGGGCGCCCTGCGATGTCGGTTCTGGTCCTCGTCCTGCATGTCTTTCAGAGCACACATGCCGTCATCCTTAATATAAATGAGGTGAAAATTATCGTCAGGCATGACTCATTAGGGGATGAGTTGCAGGAAGATCTGAAATGAGGAAAACCTGGCTGAGGGACAGGCTGGAGGAGGAGGAGGAGGAGAAAAACGGGAGTCCCGGCTCCCGACGGGATATTCCGAGGGTTAATTCACATCTAAAATGGAGGCCCGCCCAACGACGGCCCCGAGAGAAGCAGCCCGACGTGGGTCAGCTCAAGCCCCTGCTTATCAAGAAAGGAGAATTGCTGCAAACGGTGGGGTCCAGGGGGTGATTGGTGGGGGCTTTTACAGCAATGAAGAGCAGGTTGTATATAATCTAAATTAACTCTTTTGCCTGATAACAGCGGCTGCTGCAAGAACAAAGTCTAGCAAACTCATTTCTCCCTATCTACTGTTGGATGGGGAGGTGGGGTGGGGATGAATGTCAGCGTGGTGCACCTGCGCTCAATTTTTTGTTTTACCTACCTGGCCTTGTGTCTGGTAACTATCCTTTTAACCGCCAGGAGATCTGGAATCATAACATTAATAGCTTTCCCAGTAAAACAGGAGTCTAGAGAAGTTACTTGCTTATAAGGCGAAACCAAGGGCTAGTGTTGAGCTGTCTTCTAGAAACCTAAAAAATAACCTAGGAGGTTGTGGTCCTGACCCAAGCACCCCACAAATGTGAGCTGTGTGTTTGTGTGTGAGTTCTCAGCATGGAATCAGGATTTTTTTTTTTTTTTTTAAAAAGAGGGCAACCAGGCAGGATTAGTAGGGAGAACAATCTGGTCAGAAGCATATTTTCCTCACATGTAGAGTTTGCCTTCTACAGCTAACCCTACTACACTGAACAAGAGGTTTTAATGTTTTATGTGAAACTTCTGAGAGTGCCCATTTAGTAGCCATTGAAAGGAAAACAAAAAAACATGAAAATTCAAATTTAAGAGAATCTTGAAGTCAAGGAAACTAAAGATTTCTTCTTCCTTTTAGATAAACTTCGTTTTCATATGAAAAAACATTTAGTAGATTTGGGAAATCCTTTGGGAATTGGAGGCAATTGCTTAATGATATTTGCCTTTGAGTCTGTCACTGTCTACTTATTTATTATAGATATATCTATGAAATTTTAAATATGCAGAAGGTCAAACAGATTCATTTATTTAACAGATATTTGAATGCTGCTCAAATATTCCAGGCCCTGAAGATTCAACAGACAGCAAAACAAACAACAAAATCCCTGTTCTCAGGGACTATAGTTATTCTAGTTGGGATGACAGGTAATAAATGAAGAAAAACTAAAGAAGGGAAGGGAAGAACTTTTGGAGGTGGGGAATTGCAATGTGAGAGTGGTTAAGGAAGGCCTCAATGAAAGGAAGCTTTTGAGTCAAGATTTTAAAGAGGCGAGGTGTCAACCTTGTCTATCTGACAACAGTATTCCAGTCCATGGGAACAGCAAGACTAAAGGCCCTGGGGACTTGGCCTGGGATGTTCGCATTCGTAGGACAGTAATAAATGATGTCAAAGAGTTAAAGAAGCAGTTTGGGTAGAGAAGTGACATTATCTAACTGAAATTTTAAAAGGAGTATTCTGGCAACTTTTTTGAGAACAGAGCATGGGGTGGGGATAGGGAGAGAAAGGACAGATGATTAGAAGGCTCTTGCAAAATCCAGGTGAGAGAAAAAGGTGGCTTGGACCAGGTTGGTTGTGTGTGTGTATGTGGCTGAATAGAACTCCATGGTATACATATACCACATTTTATTAATCCACTCATGTATTGATGAGCACTTGGGTTGTTTCCACATCTTTGCAATTGTGAATCGTGCTGCTATAAACATTCGAGTGCAGGTGTCTTTCTTATAGTATGTCTTTTTTTCCTTTGAGTAAATACCCAGTAGTGGGATTGCTGAATCAAATGGTAGGTGTACTTTTAGTTCTTTGAGGTATCTCCACACTACTTTCCATAGAAATTGCAGTTTCCCTAACGGTGTATGAGTGTTCCTATCTCTCCGCATCCATGCTAGCAATTGTTGTTTTGGGACTTTTTGATAAAAGCCATTCTCACTGGAGTTAAATGATATCTCATTATGGTTTTGATTTGCATTTCCCTGATGAGTAGAGATGTTGAGCACTTTTTCATGTTTATTGGCCATTAGTCTTTTTTTGAAGTTTCTGTTCATGTCTTTTGCCCACTTTTTAATGCGGTTATTTGATTTTTTTCTTACTGATTTGCTTGAGTTCTTTATAGATTCTAGGTATTAGTCCTTTGTCAGATATAGAGCATGCAAATATTTTATTGTATTCTGTAGGTTGTCTATTTGCTCTAATAATTTTTTCCTTGACTGTGCAGAAGCTTTTTAATTTCATCAGGTCCCATTTATTTTCATTGTTGCTGTGATTGCTTTTGGGGTTTTCTTCATAAATTCTTTGCCTATGCTGATATCTGTGAGTTTTTCCAACATTTTCTTCAAGAATTCTTATAGTTTCATGGCTTAGGTTTAAGTCAACTATCCATCATGGGTTGATTTTTGTGACCGGTGAGAGGTGCGGATCCTGTTTCAGTCTTTTACATGTGGCTATCCAATTCTCCCAACAGCGTTTACTGAATAGGGATAGGGATTCTTTTCCCCAGTGTATGTTTTTGTCTGCTTTGTCAAAGATCAGATGGCAATAGGAGAATGGTTTTATATCTGGGTTCTCTGTTCTGATCCATTGGTCTATATCTCTGTTCTTGTGCTAGTACCATGCTGTTTTGGTTACTATATCCTTGTATTAATAGCATAGCTTGAAGTCTGGAAAATTGATGCCTCGCAATCACAATAACAACAAAGAAACTAAAATACCTTAGAATATATTTAACTAAGAAGGTGAAAGACCTCTACAAGGAGAACTACAAAACACTGAGGAAGGAAATAGCAGAGAATGTAAACAGATGGAAAAATATATCATGCTCATGGATTGGCAGACTCAACATTGTTAAAATGTCTATACTACCCAAAGTGATTTACAGATTCAATGTAATCCCTATTAAAATACCATCATCATTGTTTGCAAATCTAGAAGATTCTGTGCTTCATATGAAACCAGAGAAGACCCCATATAGCCAAAGCAACTTTAAGCAAATAGTACTATCACAATTTGTCTCTTATTGAATAGATAAATAATCTACCATCAAGAAAAGCTACATTTTAATAGTTTAATTGAAAAAATACAATAAATAAGAAAACATAAAAACATTTACATTATAAAACTTTATTTAACTCATGATTTTTAAAAATATTTTATCATACACTATATGTTATTTGCACAATATGTTACTCGTAAGTTTTTTTGCATTGTATGTTACTCTAAGTTTTATGTAATGATAGTAATCTGATGTCCACTGTACCTCATAGGTTTACATAACAATTCAGCAAATGGAGGCTCTATATTCTTGGAGTAATTTCATTTGTACTAGGTTAGTATTTGCCAAACGTGTCTGATTTTAATAATCACTGAGGATAAATGTTAAAAAACATAGATTTTTGGGCCCCTCCAATAGTGATCCAGCCTTAATTTGGGTGGCTATGAAATAGTCAGTGGAAAGAATCTTGATCAGTTTCATGTCTGTTTTTCTAGATTGTATATTTTACTTTTATTTCCTAGAAACACCTTCTATTGAAGAGATAACCTCTTTAATATCTTACAGATTCAGGATGATTACTCCCTTGAATAATGGCTACATTTTTGAGAAAAGCCTATCAATTGAGGATAAGAGAAGAAACTATGGACACTTTTATTAATAGGTTATGACATGAGATTTTGTAAACACATTAGATTTACACATTAGATTTTACATATTATATGATACTCTGTTTTACAAAAAAATTTTTAAGAGATGGGGTCACACTATGTTGCCCAAGCTAGACTACAGTGCAGTGGCTATTCACAGGTGCTATCATAGCACACTATGGCCTTGAAATCCTGACTCCTCCTGCCTTAGTCTCCCTAGTAGCTGGGATACAGACATGCACCACCACTCCCTGTTCTTAAAAGTTTTTGTAGTTTTTGGATATTTCCCAAAGACTATTTGTCTTAGTCTGATCAAGCTTCTATAACAAAATATTCAAAATATTATAAACTATGTAGCTTATAGATAACAGAAATTTATTTCTCATAGTTCTAGAGGCTGGGAAGTCTAAGATCAAGATTCAGTGTCTAGTGAGGCCCCTTTTCCTGGTTTATAGGTGGCTCCTTCTTATTGTGTCCTCATATGGTGGAAGGGGCACTCTGGGGCTTCTTTTATAAGAGCACTGCCCCTATTTATGAAGGCTCTACCCTCATGATCTAGTCACCTCCCAAAGGCCCCCAGCTGTTAATATCATCACATTTGTGATTAGGTTTCAACATACGAATTTAGGAGGACACAAGCATTCAGATGATGGCACTGTTACTGTAATAAAATTGTGGTAAGTAAGCAGAAAGAAGCACCAAGGGATATGTTTATTAAACAATGTATGTGAACCTTGGTTGCATACAAGACTATTAGTCAAATTGTCTTTACTTGTCCAAAGAACGTAGCCTTTGTTTGAAGTGCATGTTTTGAATTATTATTGAAATGTTTTTATTTTATAGTTTAAGGTATATTTTCAAAATGGTTTATGCTATGGATGTAATCTGTAGTCAGTTAATCATTGTTTACAGATCATTTGGCATAGATGACAGTGGAGGCCGGCTCTGAAAATCAGACTGAGAGGAGATGGATCTATACGTATCAGTGACTGAACTCCTAAGTGAAGTAAAGAAATTATAAATTGCTTTATATTATTCATGTTTCTTTTTCTTTGGCACAGATCATCAATAGCTGATTCTGCAAATTGATGTAATTTAAAAGAAGGCATCTTTCATCTCTGTTGTTCTTGGTTTTATATATCCATCTTAATGCATTCAAAATGAGTTCCCTATCTATTTTGAAGTGATAAAGATATTGTGCTGATAAAGCACTCTAGGAAATCAGGGTGGAGGAGTCGTGATTTGTATTCCCAAAAGCAAAGTTTGTTAGTCATTTAGTTACAGTTCATCTATTTCAGCTGCTTTCTTCTAGACTAAGAAGAGTCTAGATGAGGAAAAATTAGACTTGTTCAAAAAGCTTAAGAGAAGAGTTATGGGAAGTAAGTGAAAACAGTGGTGGGCACACAAATAGCCAGCATTTTATAACTTAGAATCTGTAAATGTATTAGCTATTGGTGCATTGAAGAAAGGGGACTCAGAATGTTTTGGTGACAGACACAGGTAGACATGAAGAGCAAGCCAATTCACACTTGTAGCAGACAATAACCAGCTATTCAGGAGATGTTTGCTCTTCCTCCTGGGCACACAGCTGGATTATACCTCCCAGCCTTCCTTACAGTTTAGGTGTGGCCACATGAGTTCTGGCCAAGTGTTGCTTGTCACTTCCAAGCCTGGCTCATTCACACTTACCAAGCAAGATCCTTTATGCTTTCTCCTATATCAACCTGAAAGAAGCCTTATCTGTTGAATGTGATGGAGTTACAAGATGGAAGGGATTCTGGGTTCTCAATTTACCATTTGGGGAAGCAGGATCATATATGAATTATAAACAAATTTATATTGCATTAAGCCTCTGAAATTTTGTAGTGCATCTGTTACAACAATTAGCCTGCCTTAACAGATATGATAGGATAGTGCTCTCAGTAAAGGATTCACAGTCTCACCCTGAAAAAAAGGAGGCAATGGTTAGCTCTTCCCCAGGCCTCTCTTTGATATTTGCTAGGTAAGACCTGGCAACTTCTTTGGCATTCTTCCTTAATGGACTACTTTTCCTAACTCCATCTTGATTATTACAATAGCCTCTTGACCAGCTACTGGCTTCTGTTGTGCCCACCACCCCTGGAGTCTATTGATATTCTCCTGAATATCAAAACGGTGACCAGAGTGATCTCAGGTTATTCTGCTCAAAAACCTTGTGAACTAAAATAAAATCTTAAGGCTCCGCCCTCCCTGCTGACTGAATGAATCTCCTCTTGGCCAAGGGGATACCCTAAAACTGAGTTTCTGGTCATGAGAAAGGAGGTTAGACATGCCTCACCATGCCCCCTCCCTTCTTGGAGATATCCTTTGTAACTTATTAACAAGAGCTAAGGCTATGCAAGACAAACGTGCAGGTCCTCAATTTACATAACAAATCACTTCAGTCTGGGGATAAATCTGGTGGTTTGCCTCTGATTATCAGACTTGCTTATCCTAACTTAAAACATTCTGAGCCTTTAAACAAAGCTTCATTTCTTTAACCGACTGCAAATCAAAGAGTCTTTAAACCCACCTATAACCTGTAAGCCCCACCTTTTCAGGCTAAACCAATGTATTCCATGTATTGATTTATGACTTTGTGTATAATTCCTGTCTCCCTGAAATGTATAAAACCAAACTGTAACCTAACCACAGCGAGTTCACTTGTTCAAGTCTTCTTGGGTGTGGCTCTGGGCCGTGGTCCTCAAATTCGGCTCAGAATGAACCCCTTTATATTATTTTGCACAGTTTGGCTTCGTTTTCATTGACATCCTCCAAGCTTTCCTTTGGTTTCAGAGAATAAGCAAGAAATCTTTTCAATGGCCTACAAGAAGACCTTTTGTGATTTGCCACCTCTCCCAATTACCTCTCATTCTTATTTCCTAATATTCTCCCTTTCCACTTACTGTGATGCAGTTGTACAGATTTCCTTGCTATCCCTTGAACATGGCTTGTTCTTGCCTCGGGACTTATGTGTTTGTACCTTCTCCCTGGAATGCTCTTCTCTCAGGTACCCACATGGCTTGTTCTCTTATGTCCTTCCAGTCTTTGCTCAGAGAGGCCTTTTCTGAGCACACTATTTAAAACAAAAACTCTTCGTATTCTCTATACCCTGTCCCTGCATTTTCTACATATCCCTTATCACCTAACATACTATACCAATTTTCTTTTAAATATTTTTTATTTTCTGTCCCTCTCCGTACCCTAATTAAAATGAAAGCTCCATGAGAAAGGATTTTGGACTTTAAAAAAAATCCCTGCCAGTCTAAAGTAGTACTTGGCAAATAATAATAATACATTTTTGTTGAATAATTAAAGGATACACTATAGATGAACATGCTGTGCCAAAGGAACACTAAAGAGAAAACTCCTGGTTCCAACTGATTCTGGCAGGGAAAAAATTTCTGGAGAAACGCACTCCTCCTCTTCTAGGACTAGGAGCTGATGTAGTTGCTGAGAGCATGAGCCAACGGTCACTTCTTAGTGCTCAGCTGGTCCATCAACATCGTTTGACACAGTTGATTACTGTCTTCTTGAAATGCTGTCTTCACTTAATTTCCAGGACACCATGGTTGCTTGGCTCTTCTCCATTTTCTGGAAATTCTTTCTCAGGCTCTTCAGTAGTTTCCCCCTCAGCCCCCAACCCTTAAATGTTGGAGTGCCCTGAGGTTCAGTCCTTGGTCTTCTTTTTTCATCTATCTATACTCATTCCTTGGGTGATCTGAGTAAGACAAGGCTTAAATGCCATCTATATAGTTATGACTCTCGAATGTGTATCTTGAGCCTGTATCTCTTTTTCTGAACTCCAGACCTGTATATCTAGTTGCCTACTGGGCCTCTTGCCTTGGATGTAAAATTTGTATTTCAAACTTAAATGTCCAAACAGGACCTCTGATGGTTCCCCCTCCCCTGTAGTCTTCTTCATCTCACTTAATGGCAACACTATTCTTTTGGTTGCTCAGGCCAAAAACCTTGGTGTCATCTTTGACAATTCTCTTCCTCTCTGCCAACTCTGCCCTCAAAATATATCTAAAACCTCTTCTCACCACCTCACTGCCACCATCTTAGTACTGCCACCATCATGTCTTGCTTGGATTATTTCAATAGCCTCCTAACTGGTTTCTTTGATTCTGCTTGTTGCTGCCTGACTTAGTCCCATTGGGATGCTGTAACAAAATATACTTAACTGGGTAGCTAATAAACAACAGAAATTTACTTCTTACCGTTCTGGAAGCTGAGAAGTCAAAGATCAAGGTGCTGTCAGATTTGGTGTCTGCTGAGGGCTGGCTGTTTGGTTCATAGATGGCACCTTCTTGTTGTGTTCTCACATGATGGAAGGGGGCAAGGCAGCTCTCTGGGGTCCTGCACCCACAACTTAATCATCTCCTAAAGGCCCTCCCTCCTAATACATTGGTGATTGGGTTTCAACATATGGATTTAGTGGGGGACACAAATATTCAGACTATAGCTTTCCCCTTCAGCCAATCCCCATACTCAGATCAAAGTGATCTTGTTCACTCCTAAGTCAGATTATGCTTCTCCTCTCCTCAAAACTTTCCAATGGCTTCTCATCTCTCCTACAGATACTTTCAAGGTCCTTCTTGACATAATCTCTTGCCATTATCTCCCTAATTATCCATCTCCATTTGGCTTTCTTGCTGATCCTTGGACATGCCACTGTGCTTCTGTCTCAGAGCCTTTGCACTTGATATCCCCTTTGTCTGGAATATTCTTTTCCCAGAGATCTGCATAGGTAGGTCCCTCACTTCCTTCAAGTCATTACTGAAAATTCACCTTTTTCAGTAAGGCTTTTCTGGGATGTTCCACCTAAAATTTTAATGCTTTTCCCTTCCCCTACTTCCCATTACTTTTCTCTCCTTTGCACTTTTCAATAATATATCTTATTTCACATTTATTTATTGTCTTTTTCCTCTACTTCAGTATGAGGCCATATACTGGCATTTTTTAAAGACTACATCCTTCCTATTACATGTCCATCTCTGCAGTCACAACTTTAAAGGCATCCACTCTCAACGGAAATGTTTGAGCATAGGCAAGGATTTGTTCTGTTTTATTTACTGGCACTTAGTCGGTGCTCAACCTGTGAATGAATAAATCAGTGGACTAATTTGAGCTGGTAAAACTGTTTCCTTAGTGAGTAAAAATCTTTCCAATCTCAGGATTTATTGGATTTACAAGAGTCGTTTAGGCTATGAAAATGTTTTGAATTGCTTGTCAACATCTAAAATACAATTTCACATAAAATTGTGGATTTTATTTCTCTTCAATAATTAGCATTTCTAGCCACAATAGGCCCACCTTCCCACATGGCATAAGTTAGCTGGAGCTGAGTAGTCATACAGACTGTTGGTTGTTCCACAGTATGTTTTCTTGTGAATAGTAATAGAACTTCCAGTTTTTGGCTGAGCACATGGGCACCTGGAATACAGACCAAGCTTCCTTGACAGTTAAGTGTGACCAGGAGCTCTGGCCAATAGGATGTCAGTGAAAGGGGTGTACGAAATCTCTGGGAAGTTCCCAAAGGGAGGGCGCATGCCTTCTTCTTCCCTATTCTCTTTATTGTTGGATAGAATGTGGATATAATGGCTAGAGCAATCATCTTGTACCACAAGGAGGAAACTGAGAGAGAGCGCAGGAGCAATTAAGAAAGAGCATAGGCTCTGATGATCATGGAACCAGCATACCAGCTGAGGACTGCCTTCCTGGATTTTATTGAAAGAAATTTATTTATATTTTATTTAAGCTATGTTGTTTTGAGTTTTCAGATAACCTAATCCTAATTCATAAAAGCCATTGCCCTTGGGCAGATGTTCTCAGGTTTATCACAATTCCTACCACCACCTAATATCTCCCTAACATTGACAAGAGCTGCCATTTATCATCACATCACACTACTGTTTTTCTCTTCATTATAAATGAAAAAATTAAACTGGCACAGCCGTGTGTTTCAAAAGGAGAGAATATGTCCTTGTGGAAGTAGAGACTGTTCTTAACATGAATAATACTGCACAACTATTAATTCACACTGTACTAAGTGTACATAACATAAGAAGTTATTAGGAAACAAACCACTGTAAGAAGTATGACCAGAATAGCAAATACATGTAATGACAAACTTAATGAGCTGAAAACAAGGATTTTTTTCATGCAAATACATTAAGTGATAATGGTATAAAATATATTAAGTGAAAAAACATTCTTGGCATGAAAACCTTGTGCCAATGATGGGTTTACAAAAAGGTTGATTGCAGCAGAAATTGTGTCCTGAACAGAAACTAGTATTTGCAAATAGAAGTTTATCAAGAACAGTATTTCTTAGCATGATGAGGCTGGGGTGAAGGGACTTAAAAGTACAAAGTTGTGTGAAAAGGTTAAATTATTTGTAGGTTTTTAAATTTTTCAGCCAATAGGAGTATGGATATAAAACATAAAAATACTACCCAATAAGCTTGTGGTATCCGAAGGGTTTAAGTATTTGAATAACTTTTGAACATTTTGACAGTGATAAGCACATCAGGAAATTATTTTTGTGTGTTGAGTGAAGTGATAATAAACAGGACTGCAGGAGGCACTCTAGCAAGTCAGTACTAACACTGGACTTATTTTACAAAATGTAAACCCATGGTGGCAGTTTGCACAAGTCATATGACATGTTTGTTTCATAATTCAATGGGAGTCATGTTTAACTTAAAAAAAGAAAACATGTTATGAATGTAGTAATTCATACTCTGAAATGGATATGCTACCATGGTATGAACCACATGAGACGTGTCCTTGCTTTCTTTATTTGATGAATTGTATGCACAACAGCTGTGGTGTGAAACTGAATAGTTTTTTTTGGATGCTTGTGAGAAATTGGTTTGTGTTATCTAAAGCAAGTGTTAGCTGAACTAATTAGTGACAATTTAGTCAAAGATTGTGCCTTTGGTTGATAGTATATACACTCTATTTTCCTGCAAGTGTGTTCATAACTAGTTATACAAATTGATCATTTTATTCATTTAATTTCTAGCCAAATTGTGTCTTTGGGAAACTCAGACAAGAAAAATCTGGCCTACTTTCATATGCAGAAGCCATTTTCCAGAAATTTAAGTGATGATTACCCCTTATGGAGCTAAGAATTGAATTCCAAAATAGTTACTTGATTTTGAAATTTATAAAAATGAACAAACTTGAATCAGTTTGCATTTTCTCAACTTATACTGATAGTGATAAGAGCTCAAAAATGAAAGTAAGTACAGCATGCTGAACTGTAGTTTTGAAAACTAACCTTGAACTGAATTCTGTAAGTCAGATAGATATTTTCAATGTACAAAAAAATAACTGAGCAAAGAATCTATGTTTTAGAAAAAACATTATCTGTGAAAAACTTTTACATTATTTATTTGAATAAAATTAATCATGCTCCCCAAAAGGACAGAAGAAAATAGTCCCATTTCTCTGGTTTAAGATAAAAAAAATAATGAATTACAAGAAAAATATAATAATCAAAATACCTATTTTTAATTGGGTATTTAAATTTTATATCAAAACATTTAATCTTTAATATAATGTATTTATTATATTATGTGCTTATACCACAGTACAATAAAAGATATAATTCTTACATTTGATTCTTGCTACCACTACTTCTTCATTCATTTACCATGTTCTCCTCCCTTTGTGAGCATTTGATATCGTGAGCCCTCATCTTACCTTTCTTGTATTTCTACTGGGTACAAAAATAATAAATAACCCAAAATATATAACATTTCCAGAAATATTTGTCACTTTTCCATAATGGAGGAAAAGAAGATAAGAAATCCCAGAGTCAAAGGCAATGAAGAGATTCAGTCCAACCATATATATTACCACGTGGGAATGGACTAGAAGTACAGAAGACCTCATAAAAAAGTCTGAACTCAAGATTTCATAAAGTTCCCTTACTTTTGTTTAGCTATTGAGATTTACAATACAAGTCTCCCAATATAACCAATTTACAGGGGAAAATTAATAAGCCCCTCAGAACCCACTAGACAGATTCAGGGAGGTTCTATGTTGGGTGTATTGGCCAACAGCAACCTTGAGAATAGGACTGTGCCATTTTGAGAAAAGAAAAACTACAAGATTAATGTAATATCCAGCTTATCAACTAATACTTAATAACACTTAAACAACTCATATACAGTAAATTATAAAAATAATAAAAACTTTATCATTCATGAATTATGAGTAGAGTTATTGTTTTATAGTTAAGTGCTTGGTAATGGTGTTTTTTTACTGATTACTTCAATAAGTATATTTTTGGCATCAACTGTTTGCCAAGCAGTGTTCCAGGAGCTAGAGATAGAGCAATAAACAAAATAGGCAAAATCTCTTATTTCCTGGAGTATATATTCTAGATGGGAGAGAAAGACAAAATAAATAAGCAGATCATGTCCTGGAGGAGGTGAATTTTGACAAGAGCTCAGAGCCCAATAATCTTGAGATTTTTAAGTAACAAGAATTCTGTTAGCTAAGTGATTATTATATCTCAGAACTTTATTTCATTTATTCTTACAGCTCTGTAAAGGGTATTTTATTCCCCTTCTACAAATGAAGCAATTAGCTCAGGAGGTTAAGTAACTTGCAAAATCAAACAGCTAATCAGTGGTGACTCCATAATAATTCAGATGGAAACTTTAAAAGTTTAGTTCAGGCAAAACTCCATGTTCATTCCATTAGAATTTGAATGTTCATTCATTATAAGACAATTCATGAAACTTTTATAATGACACTCTACCCTGTCCTTCAATGAACTTTAATTAATCTTGAATATAAACCTTTAGTTATTTATGCACATCACATAGTAAATAGCATTTTAAAATGCTTTCTAAATATTACAATTTGTGGTTCTGGAGCAGGAATGAACTTTAATAATTTTCTATTCTAGTTTTCTGTCCCCTTCCTTCATTTTTAACTAGTGAAAAAAAGAAGGTAAAAGATATTATCCAAATTCATGTTTACTCGGTAGTAAAATTAAGACTCAGGTCTTTTGATTTCCAGTCCATTGTTTATTATTTATTTCTTCATGCAACCATTAAAATTTAAAAAATAATCTTACCATTCTTTAATGTCTATGATGATCATCACTGAATTGTTTTTAATAACTTCTTCCCATAGTACTTACTGAAACTCTGATAGAATTTTGCATATATAACATATATAAGAAAACAATAGTATAATAAAAACAGTTAATGTTATAACTCTTATTCTCAAAGACTTATTAGGAATGTCATTTCTATATTTTAGCACAAGTCCGAACAGCATATTTATTTAGAAAATATACAAATTCACACAACAGTGAATGATGCCATCACAACGGGTGAAGAGAAGCTGGAGAGTTAAGTGTCTGAGCCACGTGGAAGTAGCAGCTCTCCTGCTCCTGCTGGTATTTGTACAAGGTATTAACAGACCCCAATTTAGTGCGGTTGCTAACCCTTGCCACAAAGGATAAAATGAACGAAAGAGAAGTGGCTCCTGACAGTCACCTGAGCCAATCTTTAGTTGCCTTAAAGAGTTGACCACCAATGCCAAAAAAGCAAAGTTATTGGCCAGGCCTAGGGCTACCTGGCTAGAAGTTCTGCAAAACCTTATGCAATAACCATAACCATCAACAAACTAACAAAGCAAAAAAAACATGAGGAGCTTGAAGAACTTAGTCTTAAACATTTACTTAATTGTGTTTTTAGAGACAGAATAACTAATCAGGTTAGGACTGTGACACCATTTCTTTCCAAGCCTCAGGAAAGCATGAACTACAGAAGCTGTATCAATCCACTAGTACGAAGTTTATGAGTACCTTCATGAGGAGTGGTTAGTCAAGAGGATATAGGGTATTTGTAGAAACCTACACACAGAGAACTAAGAAAGGTCATGATGCAGTTGTTTGTCTCATTATTCCCCCTTGTTTTGAAATTGTAATTGCCTAATTCAAAAAGAAAAAACAGAAAACAAAAAATTAGATGGCAGCAAAGAATTATGCCTCCTGTATCTAAGGATGTTGCTGACAGAGCCAGTAAGATAGATAAACTTGTATTATAATGAATGACTTGTAATCATTCTAAGCACCACGGTTTATTACAGTGATTCTAGGTAGCACAGAAGGACTTCACATATTCTTTGCAAAGAAGAAAAGCCATATTCATGATCAAACCTTGTTAGATTTGTCCCCTGAATTTAATACTTTTCCAGAATTAAAACACAAGAACTAACTCTATCCTGAGGGCTAGATTTAACTTTCAGATGTCTAGAACCTTCATCACAATACAAAGTAATTGTTTTCTGTAATTAGCTTTCTCTGCTATAATTTTTGAAAGACAAAAATCCCAAATGTGCCAGCCTTTTTGCCATTTCATTTCTAGCATAGTTTAACTGATGTTAAGTTTAGTGCTTTAATGATACTCTAGAGTTTTTAAGTTCAGGCTCAATAATTAGTACCTGGGCTGGGCATGGTGGTTCAAGCCTATAATCCCAGCAGCTTAGGAGGATTAGGCAGGAGAATCACTTGAGGCCAGGAGTTTGACACCAGCCCGGACAACACAGGGAGACCCCGTTTCTACAAAAAAAATTAAAAAATCAGCTGGGTATGGTGGCATGCATTTATAGGCCTAGCTATTTGGGAGGCTGATGCAGGAGGATTGCTTGAGCCCAGGAGTTTGAGGTTACATCTAGCTATGATCACACCACTGCACTCCAGGAAGAAAAACAATTATCTGAATGTGGAAAAAAAATTAAGTTAAAGGAAAGGAAATTTATCAATTTGTTTATAAAAATTAATAATTTATAGAAATGTCTTTAGTTTTTTAAATGTTCAGTAGTTGTTATCATTTTTATAGAAATAACCAAGTATTGCCCAGGTGCAGTGGCTCATGCCTGTAATCCTAGCACTTTGGGAGGCCCAGGCGGGAGGATCACTTGAGGTCAGGAGTTTGAGACCAGCCTGAGCAAGAGTGAGACCCCGTCTCTACTAAAAATAGAATAAATCAGCCAAATGTGGTGGCACGTGCCTGTAGTCCCAGCTACTTGGGAGACTGAGGCAGGAGGATTGCCTGAGCCCAGGAGTTGGAGGTTGCTGTGAGCTAGGCTGACGCCACGGCACTCTAGCTCAGGCGACAGAGCAAGACTCTGTCTCAAAAAAAAAAAAAAAAAAGAAAGAAATAATCAAGTATTAGTGTATTACTGATCAGTAATATTTCTGAATTAGAACTATGTAGCTTTTATTTTAATACCTAATTTGAAATTTTCCTTTCTATTGTGAGATAGTGATTTTTCCTTGAAAAATAATTGGGATCAGTTTGTTAATGTAAATCTTTTCTATCATCATCTCATTAAGATTTTAAATAATAAAGCTAATAGTTTTTTGTTTTCTAGAGTTTCAACTAATAGTGGGCTCTACATACCTACGTATCCCTTATTGAACAATTTTCATTTTGAAGTTATTTTGTCTGTTATTACAATTGGTATAGTTTAAGGGTTAATTTTCAGAGCTTTCTTGAAAGGTTTTTAAAGATCTAGTTTAAATTGGCCTTTTTAGCATAAACTGTAAACAAAGAATGTTTCAGTTAAAGGGATGATTTTTTTCTTAATAAGGTGTTTCCTTAATCAATTGTAAAGTAAAGGCTTGGTAGCAAGTATAAAAGAGAGGTCAAGCCAAACTGTGATGCTATTTTTAGGCTTCTGGTTAAGCACAGGTTTAGGGCTATGTCAATAAAACATGTGTATTTATTATTTCTACACATTTTTAAAAACTGAGCATTTCATAGGAGTTCCATGAATGATTTTAGTTAAAACTAGAATCAAGTTGAAGTGAAATAAACAATTGGTATAGATGTTCCTTTGAAATATGGCAGGATACAAGTACCTTATGTGATGAAAAGACACACATTATTAGGCAAAACAGCATGGAAGGAAAATATGTCAAATGTAGAAAGCATTGGAGAGAAGCTATAGATGATCACTGCCTTCATAAAAGGCTCATTAATATACTGTGTGAATAGGCTTGACAAATATCAAATGAATAAACAATTTTTAAAAAAGTTTCAAATGGAAGCCTCTAAAGACCTCCCATATTTCTCTGATATATTTCTGCAAGTGTTAAAAAAAATGAGGGTATAGTGTGCGAAGGGGAATAAAACAATAATTTAGAAGTCTCCCCTGATGATCAATCAGGTTTGAATTAGTAACCTTAAAGATCAAACATAATATTGCAAAGTACAGAGCAGAAACAACAAAACAAGTACTTACTGAGCATCTACTACAAGCCAGGCACTAAAAAAAGACTCTGAAGGACAGATCAGGGTAGACTTTACATGTAATTATTAGATGATTCAAAGAAGAATAAAAAAAGACAAAGGAGAAGCAACAATTGGACAAATATTAGAAGAAAATATCCCTGAGCTGAGAAAAGGTTTGGGGTTTCAGAGTGAAAGACCTCGTAAGAAGTGATGGGATAAAAAACAAAAGATATCAGATATCTTCATAAAATTAAGAAACTATAAGGATAAAGAGAGAAAAAAACCTCACAATTTACAAACTTCCAGCTGTAAAGAATGACTTCCCTACATGGGGAAAAAAATCAAACTGGCTTTGGAATTCTCATTTGCAATACCAGGAGCTAGAAAAAGTGGACACAATATACAGAATAATGAAAGAAAAGGACCAGAACCCAACAATCTTATACCCAGCAAAACTATAATTTCCTTTTACCAGAGGAAAAGATGATATTCAATAACTAAATGACACCACCCAAATACACCACCTCAAGAAAATAAAGTGCAGTTCATAATCTTTAGTACTATATATGTGCCCCTGAACAGGAGGCTGGCTGAAAACATTTGGTATATATTCACAAGATGGAGTATTTTGCAGTTAAAAAAAGAATGACTTTGTTACAACAGAAGACCCAGAAGGATTTATGTGAGCTGTACATGGAAAAAAATCAAGATAGAACTGTGTATATCCCATTTTTGCAAAATAAAAATACATCCCCATAAATTCTACATAGATCTACGTAGGACTGTAATATGAAAGAACACATACTGGATTAATAACTTGGATTGTAGCAGGAGGGTAAGGGATGGGGAATGAGGAGCTAATGTGGGAAGAGAGGAGCTTCTATGGTAACAACAGCATACCAAACATCCTATTATGTAAAATTACATGTGTCATAAAGAGATGCATGGGAGAAAAGCTACCAAAATGTTAGTGGTGATTATCTTATGGTATTATGATTCCAGGTGACTGTTACTTTCTTTTTTAGGTTTTTATGTTGTTTGAATTATTTACAATAAGCATATATATTTATATAACTAGCAAGAAGCAAAACAGTTATTTGCAGTTTGGAAGAAGACTTCTTTTTTCTTAAAATTAACAAAAAATAATTTCCAATTATAATAGCTCTCTCAAAGGTCAAACACATCCTCACCAAAGGGGGAAAAAGTGAGAGTAGGATGGTCTGGGCTTAAGGAAAATCAATTATTCAAAACTATGAAACCACTAGAAGAAAACATAGGGAACAAGCTCTATGACATTGGTCTGGGCAATGGTTTTTTGGATATGACATAAAAAGCACAGGCAACAAAAGAAAATATAGACAAATGGAATAACATCAACCTAAAAAGCTTATCCACAGCAAAGGAAATAATTAACAGGGTGAAGAGACAGTCTACAGAATAGGAGAAAATATTTACAAACTATAGATCTGATAACGGATTAACAGCCAAAATATATAAAGAACTCAACTCAATAGCAAGAAAACAAAACAATTAAAAAATGGGACAAAGGACATGAATAGACATTTCTCAAAAGAAGACATACAAATGGTCAGCAGGCATATGAAAAAATGTTCACCATCACTAATCATCAGGTAAACGCAAGCTAAAATCACAGTGAAATATCACCTCACACCTGTTAGAATGGCTATTATCAGTGAGACAAAAGCTAACAAGCGCTGGTGAGGATGTAGAGAAAAGAGAACCCTCCAACATTGTTGGTGGGAATGTAAATTAATTCAGCCATTACGGAAAACTGTATGGAGGTTCCTCAAAAAATTACAAATATAACTACCATATTAATCAGCAAACCCACTACTGTGCTTATATCCAAAGGACATGAAATCAGTATGCTGAAGAGATATCTGTACTCCCATGTTCATTTCAGCCTTATTCACAATAGCCAAGAAATGGAATCAACCTAAGTGTCCATCAATGGATGAATGGATAAAGAAAATGTGGTATCTATACATAACGAAATACTATACAGCCATAAAAGGAAACCCTGTCATTCATAACATGGATGGACCTGAAGGATAAATACCACAGAAAGATAAATACCACATGATCTAACTCATATGTGGAATCTAAAAAAGTTGATTTCTTAGATGTAGAGAATAGGACGGTGGTTATCTGGGGCTAAAGTGGTTCGTGGGGCTTGGAGGACAGTTGGGAGACATTGGTCAAAGGATAAAAAATTTCAGTTAAATAGGAGGAATAAGTTCAAGAGATCTATCATACAATATGGTAACTATAGTTAATATACTGTATTCTTGAAATATGCTAAGAGAATGGATGCAAAATGTTCTTACTGCAAAAATGATGATTATGTGAGGTAATGGTATGTTAATTAGCTAGGTATAGTCAGTCCATAATGTATATTTGCTTCAAAACAATATGCTGTACACAGTAAAAACATATAACTTTATCTGTCAATTGAAAAAAAATCAATTGTAAAAGCAAGTGTATGGAAAATATTTAGCCAGAAAGGTCTGATACGAGGCCTATCTGTTATACATTTAAAAACTCAACAACTGTATACTTGGTATTCGACCTCACAAAAACCTCTTTTACTAGTTTCCTGCTAGTAAGAATCAGGAAGAAAGGGAATATCAAGATTAGCTTCATGATAATCATTTGTGGGTTGAAATAAAAGGAGATAATAAAATAGAAATTTTATGACAACATTTTATGTTTAAGCCAGATTCCCTGCCAGGACATTTCTGCTTAGATGAATGAAGCAGGATTTGGTCACATCTTAATGAATTTCATAGAAAGGGAGTTCAAGTATGAGTACAAGCTGCCCTCTGACACTCAAATAAAGTAAACATGGGATTTTTGCCAACTTAAAAGCTTTCTGTGGCGCACTTTTTGGATTGTGGGAGAAACTGAGTCCAAAAATATTTAACATAAAGCTAGACAACGGTCGATTAAATGAAATCATTGTAAAATGTGAACACGCAAATCAGAAAGTATAAAATAATTTTGATCATACCTTTCCAACCACTATTTTTGATGTAATCATCCTCAGTAAAATCATTCTTTTTTTTTTTTTGAGACAAAGTCTGGCTCTGTTGCCCTAGCTAGAGTGCCGTGGCGTCAGCCTAGCTCACAGCAACCTCAAACTCCTGGGCTCAAGCAATCCTTCTGCCTCAGCCTCCCGAGTAGCTGAGACTACAGGCATGTGCCACCATGCCCAGCTAATCTTTTCTATATATATATTTTTAGTTGTCCAGATAATTTCTTTCTATTTTTAGTAGAGACGGGGTCTCACTCTTGCTCAGGTTGGTCTCGAACTCCTGACCTTGAGCGATCCACCCGCCTCGGCCTCCCAGAGAGCTAGGATTACAGGCGTGAGCCACCGCGCCCGGCCAGTAAAATCATTCTTGAAGGTGGAAATGAGCAGGCTGATGGTACAGCCAGTATGAGAAAGTCAATGCTGATAACCTCTACTTGCTGATCCTATGATCAGCTGCACATCTTGCTGCATCTTGTAGTTCACAGAATCTGCTGAAGGTCCCAATTGAGGCACAGTGGCTTGTGTCCTTGTACTGTAACAACAGGGGTTGCCTTAGGCCACAAGTGGGATTAAGGAGACATGTTTTGATAAACTATATAGAAATGTTTTAGGATTTTATGCAAATATTAACCTTGTTTTAAAACATGGGGGGAAATTATCCAGTTATCAGCAATTGACAGGACAGTTAAAACGAAGTCCACACACTCCTATTTAAACAGTTCTATTTAAAAAGTTTCATCAGCAGAGACACAAAGGTACTAAACGTCGACAATCATCCTTCCTCATCACTGCTGCTCCAGGCATCTTCGAAGGCTGGATTTAACTGTGATTTGGTTGTAGTCTAAAAAGAGAAAAAGAAAAAGGAAGATTCTATTTTTCTACTTCATAATTTTAGG
This sequence comes from Avahi laniger, assembly GCA_963575035.1. Taxonomy (NCBI): domain Eukaryota; kingdom Metazoa; phylum Chordata; class Mammalia; order Primates; family Indriidae; genus Avahi; species Avahi laniger. Next base: position 6,840 of record CAUYSK010068538.1, on the reverse strand, counting down.
TTCATAGTATAGTTAAGAAATATACCAGATGAGTAGCAATTATATTATTTTGAAAGAAACTGCATAATTATTAATTTCAAAACAAAAATAATGTAACAAATACCCCTTTTACAATATAAGATGACTTCATTTTAAACAAACATATTAGACTTTATCCAAATAACCTGTTTCTGTCAAAGTATCAATAGTCACTTCACAAATACATACATATATATGCCATGATGCTGCTGTTGCTCAGGGTATTCCTGTAACTCTTTGGAATCACCTGGAAAAGGTGGTACATTGACATCCATAGGGCTAAGACTGGACTCCAGGTATATAGTCTGACTTATCAGTCTAAAATACTAATGTTGGCAACCCAATGTTGGATGTAATTGACTTTTATAAGTAACCAAATAACCAAATATGGGGAATAAGGTGTTCATCAAGCTGGGTAATACCATTTTTAGTCCAAAAAGTAATTGTGAGCTGTAAGTAGTGAGGTTTATTTACTTATTTTTATATAGTTGGTAAAGTAGTTTAGTAACACATGCAAAATATGTCAGAAATGGTAACATATTTGTATTCAGCACATAGGTTTACCTCAGAGATTTTTCTGAAGGATAACATGCATTTAGATGATGGTTACTTAAAACAAGAACAAAATATCACAGTATTCTTACAACTTTAGAGGCACATCTAATAAAGGTAATCAGCAATTATTGTGGGATTTCAAATAAATTCAATTTTTTGGGAAAACTTCTGAATGGGAACCTTCTTATTCTTTGTCAAATGACTAAAAGGGCTTTAAGACAGTCTCATTTTTTAAAGTATCTGGGAATTATGAGCCAGATCTGTTTCTTATTCTGCAGCTTTTACATTTGCTACAAGTTTGTTTAGATCCAAATTCCAATAATGTATTAGCATCAAGACTACTCTTAAATTATCTTAGATGTTTTGCCTTTTACAATTTATAGAAATATTTTTGGTTAAGAGTAACCCCTACTGCACATCTCAAATGTTTATTTCCTTTTTGATGAACACAATGACTTAGAATCTTACAATTCAAACAGTGAAAACAGTAGAAAAAGTGAATATTCTCAGTAAATTTCCCAAGTATCAGCTAGGCTAGTTGAAGAACAATATAAAGGTGGTCCCTGGGTTATGGATGAGATAAGTTCCTGAGTACGTCTTTAGGTCAGATTCATATGTAACTTGGATCACCAAGGATCACCAACAAAACAATAATGGCTCATATGTGGTAATAATAATACAGTGTAATACTATAATAACTGTACAGAGGTTATGTAGAAACTATTGTGTTCTTTCTTTTAATTCAAAAAAATAGAATATAAAAACAAACTCATACAAAAAGTTTAGATAGGAGAAAGGAGAAATTTCAAAATAGAATATTAAAGGTTAATACTCACCTAATGTCACCTAGCATCAATGCTAGGCTAATAGGAATGTTATGCTTATTTGGATCTTCTAACCAAATCAATAATAACTTTTTCATTTCAATAATTAATCCATATGATGCTTAGTAATAATTGATGTTTTCATTGGAGGACTGCCTTTCACATACATGTTCCATTATTCTCACTTTATCCTTTATAATTGTTCTCATAGTTGAGCAACTGAAGCCTAACGCTTTCCCAATGAATGATGGCGTCTGGTCTTTCCCCGAACATTTAATTATTTCTACTTTTGTTTCCATTGTAATCACCTTTCTCTTCCCTGCAGGCTCACCTAGACTTGCAGTGGACTTCACTTTGGAGGCATGGTCATAAGGGTAAATACAGACTCACAAAATTGAACTAAAAAGTTAAGATGAAAGTGATGTTGTGTGACCGTATAAACAATGAGACTAGCTGCTAGCATAAAGATGCTGTGCCAACCACTTATGCCATGTGGATTTGTTTACATGCGTGGAAGAAATTAGTTCCCGAATTATTAATTTAATTATTTAATTATAAATTATCCTTATGGGGAGCCTTGGGAGCCTGTTCTTAAGTATGGAATGCCGTTAAGTCAGGTCGTCTGTAACCCAAGGACTGCTTGTATTAATTTAGGCATTCTTTATAGTTGTTAATTAGATCAGAGTGCATTCCTAAACCTAATGTTGGCTATTGTCACTTAGGTGTACAACCAAATATCCGTTATACTCCAAATGTTCAGATATAAAACTATCATCAAACCTTAGCTGCCTACTCACTAATTTCTAGCAGCAGTCTACTTTTATTTACAATAGTAGTATAGTGAAGTCTGTTCATTTATTATTTCATCCAAACATTTACTGAGTTTCCTATCTTTTTGAGTTTATAATTTACTAAGTTAGGTTATTTAGTGAGAGTTTATTCAAAGATGCATCATCATTGGGGGGTTGGGTGACTCCTCTTCCCTACTCTGTCTTTAGAAGCCTTTAATTCTGCCTTAGATATCTACCAAAAATGTTCCTGGGTGGGTAAGCCACACAAAGTTTATGCCCCCTAATTCTACTATGGAAGCCCAATGTGTAACCTACTAAACATTTTAATTTCATTTGAAAACTCAGCATAAAAGCAAAAATAAGTGAAAATCATAATACAGTTGCATATAAATTATTTTGCTGTTTTTAATGAAACAAAATTAAATGCATTACAGTATAACTAGAAATATATTTTATTCCTAAAACAATCACAAATAAAACATCATACTTGTAGTTAAAAGCTGCAATAACAATGTAGACGGATGTGGTACACATTACTGTTTGAGACCCACTGATCAAGTGTTACTTAGTTTTTCTCTACAACATCTCCACCTAGTGGACAACCAGCCTGTGCTTGAATTTACTCATCTCTATCTCACCAGGTTGACAGTTCTACTGACAGACAGTTGTAAATGTTATAGAGTTAAAGAAGAGTAAGTTTAGAGGGGACCTAGTCCAGGTCCAAATAATGGGCAGGAGGAACAAAATCAAACTTAACATCTACCAGAATACATCTTGATAACTTTCAAATTTCTGACTGGTAATTACCGGAAAGTCTCAGGGTTGTTTGGGTCAGCAAGTGATTATATTAATACACCTATACAAGTGCTAAGTAAAACAGCTATGTATTGTGTGAATGTCAAAAATAAGGTAAGTTTTTTTTTTTTTTTGAGACAGAGTCTCACTCTTTTTGCCCGGGCTAGAGTGCCGTGACATCCGCCTAGCTCACAGCAACCTCACACTCCTGGGCTCAAGCAATCCTCTGCCTCAGCCTCCTGAGTAGATGGGACTACAGGCATGTGCCACCATGCCCGGTTAATTTTTTCTATATATTTTTTAGTTGTCCAATTAATTTCTTTGTATTTTTTTAGTAGAGACGGGGTCTTGCTCTTGCTCAGGCTGGTCTGGAACTCCTGAGCTCAAACAATCTGCCAGCCTTGGCTTCCCAGAGTGCTAGGATTACAGGCGTGAGCCACCAGCGGCTGCCGAGGTAAGATTTTTGATAAGAGGTCAGATTTAAATTGTAATAAACCTTCCCTATAGATCTCTCATAAGAAAATGAGATTAGGAGTTACAGATAGGCCTGCCTTGATCTTGACCAAGTTTTAAGAAGTGGGGGCAAAAGGAAGCCAGATTCCTCAGAATATAATAAAACAGTCTGCTAATTAACTAATAGGATTATGCTTGAAGACCATAAATCTTGTTCCTATCATCCAATGACCTTGCTTTCTTTAAACAGAAATTTTGGATATCAGGAGAAACACCCATAAGGGGTTATCTTTGTTATCTTAAGGGTGGATTTGAAAAGAAACCTAAGAACAACTTTGACAATTCTGATATTTCGAAATATCATAAGCTGGTCCCAGATCACAAGTGTAATGAATGGCAGAACTGAGATCCAAACATAGGTTCACCTAAAGCTAAAGGCTAAGTATGTGTGTGTATATGCATGTGTGTTTTGTTTTGTACTGTGCTATGTTGCCTTCTTGGGAAACTGCAAGTCATTTATCTGATAGTTGAGATAAAAAACCTCTTATTTATTTTTTCTTTTTTGTCCTTTTGGTTCTCCTTTAAAAAATTATTTTATTTACTAATATTTTTTCTTTGTTTTTTTTTATTATTATTTTTCTTAAAAACACTTTAAAATATGAGTCAAATTGTAAACATCCATGTGAGGAATATGATCTTGTGCAGACAGACTTCTCTACTGGGATCTGCATCATGATCATATTCAGGTTATACCTACATTCACAGGAATCTTTCAAACTAAAGTTTTATGGAAATAACCTTAGCACATGCCATTTCATATTAATATGAGAAGGACTGCTATCTTAAAGATTCTGAACAATGTATTTCAAAAGATAAAGTTTTATAGCTCTAAAACTTAAATATAAACCTCAATTTGTTTGTTGTGTATCTCTATTTTGATTTTCTACTTGTTTTGCTTAATTTTTCGTACACAAAGTTCTTTAAGGTAAGGAGTTAAAACTATCACTATAAATACAAAACAAGGAAATAAATAAACCATCAGAGTCACATACTGTCTTTATATATTAAACAGTTTAGTTTTCTTCTAACATCTTTTTCTATGTATAAGTTATGATAGATTTACTTTTCATTTATTATATTTTTATTGTTTCATTTGGTAAATGATTGTTATATTTCCTAATATGGCCTATAGTGTTATAACTTGGATTTAATGTATACAGTATTTTCCGAAGAGTAGGACACAATAATTAAATAATAATGTGAAATAAATGGCTAAACCTATCTATTTGACCCTATTAGACTTTATCCAGAAGAATATTCAGTCATCAAAAGCAGCTGTATACTAAAACTAATCAAGCCATAATAAACCAAATTAGACATGTGATAAAATCTGGAAGTATTCATATGGCATTTGGCCAGCTGCTTGAAGATTTATCAGCATGTGTTTTTCTCTCTTTCTTTGGATTGGAGCCAAAAGAAAATAATTCACAGGCTTTACCCTGCAGTAAACAATAACAGTTGCAAATTTAAGTACAAAATAAATTTTGTCAGTAGCTGCTAGGTGTCGTCAACTACCCCCTGTAAAAATCCTATTTCCTATGTTTTTTGACATAGTCCTATTTTCATTTCAGGAATTAAATACAGTATATGAAAAATGTTTTTGCATGTCAAACTTGTTCCATCAATAACTTTTTTCTACCTCCATTTAAGATGTTTTGTTTTTACTATGACTTGGTTAAGATTACCTTGAGGTATTTCTAACTACATTATTTATATTTCCAACTTAAAAAATTATTTATATAAATATTGTTTTTAGATATTAAACTTTTTATATCCTAGAAATTAAGATAAATGAGGATGATTAACAGTGCTTAGTAGAATAATCTTTGGTGGGAGAGACAACACCTTTAGATTATCTTTCTATTGTTTGATAAGTAAAAAAAAAAATGCAGAAGCTATTAAGGCCAGGGATTATATCTTATTCATCTTTGTTATTCACACTCTTTATTCACACTGTCATATTTATACTAATTAATGCTTTAAGATAGGCACTGTCATTGCTGGTAGGAGTGTAAATTGGTAAAATTTGACAGTGTGAATAAAGACCTTTAAAAATGTCATCCATTATCATTTAAGAGATAATTCTACCTCTAGGAATTTATTCATAGAAATAATCAGAAATATGAACAATTTATGAACAGATATTTACCTTGATGTTGTTTATAATAATCAACAGAAATGTCTCCAAATAGGTAAATATTTAAATAGTGGTATATAAATGACAGAATACTATATCATTATAAATAATGTTTACACAGTTATTAATGATATAGAAAAAGGCTACCGTACAATGTTGATGAGAAAAGTAAGATACAAAGGTGTATATCCAACCATGGTATTAACTATGTTAAAAAAAACCACACACATAGGAAAAAACAAGAATGAAATAAATCAGAATGTTAATGTTAATTCAACTTAAGAAATTTTATGTTCTTTTGATATTTTTCTGATTTTTCCAAATGTGTTATAATAGGCAAATTATTTTTACAATCATAAAAATAGAAAGAACTACTTTAAAAGTCTTTCTCATATAAAGTAAATTAATAAAACTTTATTCCTCATGATTTAGAAGTCACTGGACAATTTGTACAAATATTTACCTCATCATTATCAGGAACTGGTTCATATAAGGATGGCACCCAAGCAAGAATATTGCAGTCCCTGCTACCACTATAAAGTTCCTATAAGACAGAGAGCAACAATGTGATTGTGGATCAATTTAAAATTGGTACCAAACTGAAATGAACTATATTAATTTTTGAAATGATTAATTCTTAGGTAGATTAATTACATTAATTCTATTTCTACTCTCTAAAGAAGCTAGGCAGATGTTCTTTTTTCTTTTCTTTGTTTAAGATGTAGTAAAGCTTTGTTTTGTATTTAAAAATAGTATTAGGATTTGTCAGAGCTAACTAATACTGTGCAAATTTTACAAAAACACTCATTATACTAGTGGTTTTTTTTTTTTTTTTTTTGAGACAGAGCCTCACTCTGTCGCCCTGGGTAGAGTGCAGTGGCATCATTGTACCTCACTGCAACCTCGAACTCCTGGGCTCAAGTGATCCTCCTGCCTCAGCCTCCCGAATAGCTTGGGACTATAGGCGCATGCCACAACGCCTGGCTAACTTTTCTATTTTTTTTTTTTTGAGACAGAGTCTCACTCTTTTGTCTGGGCTAGAGTGAGAGCCGTGGCATCAGCCTAGGCTCACAGCAACCTCAAACTCCTGGGCTCAAGCAATCCTCCTGCCTCAGCCTCCTGAGTAGCTGGGACTACAGGCATGCACCACCATGCCTGGCTAATTTTTTCTCTCTGTATATATTTTTTAGTTGTTCAGATCATTTCT
>CAUYSK010068536.1:0-39134 GCA_963575035.1 Avahi laniger | reverse complement strand
GGCTAATTTTTTCTATATATATTTTTAGCTGTCCAATTAATTTCTTTCTATTTTTGGTAGAGACGGGGTCTCGCTCTTGCTCAGGCTGGTCTCGAACTCCTGAGCTCAGAACGATCCGCCCCCCTCGGCTCCCAGAGTGCTAGGATTACAGGCGTGAGCCACCGCGCCCGGCCTGTTTTTTAACTTTTATCAATCTATAATGGGCCAGTATTTTTGTAAAATACAGTAATAAAGAATTACAGGAAAAATAAAATACAAAACAAGCAAATATGAAATAAAAGCCCACTTTTTAAAATATGAGATTCAGAAGACATTAAATTACATTTCAAAAATATAAGAATAAACATAGGAAAAAATGAAAGAATTATGAAGACAGTACCTGTTATTCACTGAAAGTGTGCATAGAGCATTCAATACAGAGACTCACTATGGCAGTTGATTGCTGTCAATCCGCAGTTGTAAACGGAAAAAAGTTACGGGTGAAGTAGTAATTTTCCATATTAAACACATACCCTCACTTTGAATGAACACTGTGTATATCAATATTAAAGTTTTTTGGGGGTTTTTTTTGTGTGTTTTTTTGTTGATGAGACAGAGTCTCACTGTGTTGCCCGGGCTAGAGTGCCGTGGCATCAGCCTAGCTCACAGCAACCTCAAACTGCCGGGCTCGAGTGACCCTCCTGCCTCAGCCCTACTGCCTGCATCTGTTTGCCGCCCAGGCCACCTGCAATTCGCCAAGAGAGTGCAATGACCTTGAACTGGTCCGCACCACTAGGCACATGCTCAGATGATGTGGCATCTAACTAGTTTGCAGGGATAGGGTCTGGGGAAGGGGCGGCAGCACCATGTCCAGCCATGAAGGTGGCAAGAAAGAGTCCCTGAAACGGCCCAAGAAGCAGGCCAAGGGGATGGACGAGGAAGACAAGGCGCTCAAGCAGAAACAAAAAGAGGAGCAGAAGAAACTGGAGGAACTGAAAGTGAAGGCGGAGGGGAAGGTCTCCCCTGGCCACAGGTGGGATTAAGAAATCTGGCGAAAAGTAAGCTGTTCCTTGTGCCTGAGACGATGGTGACCCTGGATTCCTGTTTAAACATCTGTATTCCCTGCCGTAACATCTTTTGCCACCTGGAGCTAAAATGAAGTGTTGTCTTAGAGCCTATTGTACATTTAAGAATAAACTTTTGTTTTTTAAAAAAAAGCATCTAACAATTCACTCTCACTTTCTGGGGTTTTTTGTTGTTGTTGTTTGCTTGTTTTTTTAAAACAGGATCTTACTCTGTCACCCAGGCTTGAGTGCCGTGGTGTCATCACAGCTCACCAGCTCACAGCAACCTCAAACTCCTGAGCTCAAGTGATCCTCCTGCTTCGGCCTCCCAAGTAGCTGGGACTACAGGTGAGCACCACCATGCGGCACTAATTTTTCTATTTTTGTAGAGACAGGGTCTTGCTCTTACTCAGGCTGATCTCGAACTCCTGTCCTCAAGCAATCCTCCCATCTCGGCCTCCCAAAGTGCTAGGATCACAGGTGTGAGCTACCGCGCCCGGCCTTCACTTTCCGTTCGCATTCCATGGCAGACAGTTTGCAGACTGGCCTGGGCTCACAGAGCACCCTGTGAGCAGTGCTGGTGGGGAGGACTCCCAAGGTAAAAGGCACCTTTTCACGAACCCTAAAACTGTCTGGTTGTTAAGTGAGGAAGATTTATAAAAATAATTTGTTATTTTTGCTTTTAGCAAATCACCCTCATGGCACAGAGGGGTGGGAAGAAGGCGATGCCTTGGAATGAGACCCTTGGGCTCCCCTCTTCCTCAGAACATTGCCCTCTCAGCCGTTTCCTCCTGGAAGCCCAGTTCCAGGTAGAGAGAATCCCTCACATCCTTGACCCCCACCGTCAAGAATCCTCTGTCTCACACCTGACCGAACCTGGCTGGTCCCTAAGAACCCCACCTCCCCCACGGCCTCTCGGGGGAGAGTCTCTCCCCACGTTCCTGAGGACCCTGGTCCTCTTTGCTCTCTGTCGCTGTCTTTGGATTGTTTCTCTTCCATTATCCTCTTTTCATAACCACTGCTCTACTGAAGTCCTGCTGGGCAGAGTTCCCATCATCCTCCAAGTCCCTGTGGAACCCCTGGCCCTGCCAGTATCCCAGTGTCTTGTTCTTTTCTTCTCACGATGAAAGCAGTGGGCTTTCCCGCCCGTCTCCCCTGGGAGGCCTGAGTGTCCTGCACGGCAGCAGCCACCTGGTCTGCGGGGGCATCCCAGGAGGAGGCATGCTTCCCCGACTCTGCCACCCTCAACCTCCCTGCCCTGGTGCCTGTCTTTGCTAACTTCTGGGAGGTTCCTCTAATTCCCTGATGATGTCAGTACTGAGGTCTTATTAATGGTCCTTTTCTCCATCTTAAGTCTTGCTGTCAGCCTGGGTGACTTAGCCACCCATGAAGACGACCCTTTTGACTCTGAGCTCTCAACCCCTCTCCACCTCCTCATCTCTACTGGCTGGCACCATGCTCATTTCCGCCGAGCTCCCCAAAGCCACATTCTTGATCTTATCACCTGAAATTTCTCACTTGAAATTCAATCACCCCACCCTTTGATGACAAGCTCTTGGCACATGGCTCTCTTAGTCAGCTGCCCACTTTCCATGTGTTCCTAGACCTTACAGAAACATCTAGTCCCCTGCCTCCTCTGCTTCTTTATTTGCCATCCGCCTCCCACCTTCTCACTTTTTCCCTATCCAGGCTATACTGTGCCCTATCATTTCAATACCTTAGTCCCTAAGTGTTGGGGTCCACCTGTTGCACCCATCTGTCTAAACCCCAATTCTGGATCATTCACCAGTTCATCTTTTTTTTTCATGACCAAATCAGAACTGCTGGCTTCTAGTGAAGAAGACAAACTATGAGTATGGGTGACAAATGTATTGTATCCCACCTCAGCCGGGCCTTCAGTAGGCCAGGTGATCCTATGTTTCTCTCCCCAGCAGTCTCTCTCCGTCTTTGTGTTATTATTACCAGGTATTATTTCAAACCTGCCTCATTCCTTATTTTCTACTCCATCTCTCACTCTCAACAAAAGACCTCGGCCTTCTCTCACAGAGGAAACAGAAGCAATGCACGAACCCTTCCAACTTTCTGTGGCCAAGCTTGTGAGCTTGCTACAAGTTCACTCATCATTTTCTCCGTCCTGTGTGTTACAAAGGAGGATGGGTTCTTCACCCAATTCTGGCCCATTTCTCCAACAACGCCATGGATCTCAGCCCCTCCCTCCTCTCCTGAGGCCTTACTTTGTCCATTATGCCCTCACTCACCTGCATTTTAAAAACATTGTTTATAAAGAATTTCAAACAAATGGAATATTCTTACCATCTGCATCTATTAAAGCTGCTTCGTTACAAACAAGAGAAACCTGCTCTTGTTTAAGGAGAGAAAGAGTTTGTAAAGGGATAATGATTAGATAACAGAATCTCCCTAAAGACAGAGAACAAGGCCAGAGGCCAGGGAGGTAAGAACGTGCCCGAATCCTACGACAGCCCACTGTAGGAGAGCGACTGCCACTGCAGCCCACGCCGCTGCCGCGGGGTCCGATCGCTGGAGCAGCTTCCCACGCCTGTGCCCCAGCTGCGAGAGAGGCTCAGGAAAAAAGTTTCTGGTTCCTCCTTTGGGCATGTAGAGAATTCTCAAACAAAGGAATGGTGTTTAAAGATACTGAACAGACAAAAAGAATGTCCAATGTCCACTACAGTCCACCCCTTGGCTGTTTAACAGTGAATTACACTCTCCTTCCTTACTTAACTTCAAAACATAAACATCATCAACAACCACAAACACTTTGATTTAGCGCAATGCAGCTATCCCTCGCACAAACAAAAATGAATGCATGATCTTCTCCACAGAGAAGTTCAGGGTCAACAGAAGGTGTTCAGACCTCATTTTGTTCCATCATGACCCAGTCTTGGTGTACTGGAACCTGTGCATGCACTGTAATGTTAACCGTAATGACACATCCTTTGTTAAAAAGTAGGGGAAATTTAAATGTGCTAATTATTAAGTTACTGTCTCTCAGCTCCAGTTGAGATTGGGCGCGTTCAGGGTGGTATGGCCGTAGACTGTCTCCCGGCTCCAAATGCACCACTTTAAACCCTGCTGGGGCTGGGACTCTTCAACCCGCTTCCATGTCAGGTGCTGCCTGTAGGGTCACCACTGGGGCTGGAGGAGGGAGGGGAGACTGTTTTCTTCCTGTCTGGGTGCTGTTCCCATCGGTGTCATCCAAGCAACTTCTTCACCCTGGCAACAGCATTTGGTTCCAGTCTGTAGTTTTCCCTGCATTCGCAGAACACGCCTCATCACACTCCTCCCCAGTCCTGCTCAGTGACAACAGCCAGGTAACACTCTGTCCTCAGAGCTTTAGGTCATACCTGCTCAGTACCACTCCTCCAAGCTTCTTGATTAATCTCAATCTATTCCCTTTGTTCCCCCAGCCCTAGAGAGGTGGAACTCTGATTTCTGCCATTACGAGCACTATGTTATCTCAATATTCCCTTTTGCTTTTTCAGTCTTCCAACACCTGTTCAAATAATTCTCTGTGCCCCCTATGTTGAAAAAAAAAAGCCAGTGTGGTAGTCCTTGGTACTGGTTGGTCATTGTGACTTCATTCCTCCACCACCTATTTCATATTCCCTTTGTCCTCAGCTGATCGGAAGTTTTTACCTAGTGGAAGGAATACAATTTTTCATTTCAGAAAGATTGGAACCATAAGTGGCCATGCATATGTGGGCTTGCAGGGAACACAGACTACGTGGAGAAGGAAGGAGATCATGACTGCCAACTATGGCCTCATGACTCGTTCCAAAACAAGGACTCAGTGCACTGCTGTGGTCAGGAACATACAACTGTAGGGTAGAAGCCGCAGACAGTTAGGGACTGTTACAACAAGCCAGAGGAGGGACAGTGGTGGACCAGACCAAGGTATTCTAAATACATTTTGAAGTTAAGCCAAGAACTGATGGACTAGATGAAAGGTGTGAAGGAAAAGAGAGGGATCGAAGATCACGTCAAGATTTTGGCCTGAGCCACTGGAAAGATGGGAAGCCATCACCTGATCTGGGGAAGGCATCAGGGGGAGAAGTTTCAAAGGGAAAGTTATGAATTCAAGTTTGGATATATTGAGTTTGAGATGTCTGTTAGGCACCCAAGTGAAAATGATCCCTAAATTTTGCCTTTGGACCAGATTTGTCACCTCCCACTAGAATGAGAAAATTCTGAACTAAGAAAGGGATGTTAGTCCCTTCGGCTCTCATTTAACATCTTTGGTGCTCAGCATGGTGCCTGGACCACGATCATTTCAGTAAATAGCTTTTGAATGCATGAATGAAAAATTAACAAACAACTGTAGGGGGTTCCCATATAGGTCACAGTTTATCTTACCCAGGTTCCAACCCCACAATTCTTTTCCTGACAGAGGAAGAGAATAACCATTTTATTCTGTGTCCTGTATCCTGTTCGTTGGAAACCCATCTTGTTAGTTCATTCACTGTAGGTGAAATCTTTCTCCCTTGCAGTGGAGATACCCCCAGGGAGACAAGGGCCTTCCTGTCCTCCGGTAATAAGCATATCCCAGCCCAGATTCAGCTGGGGACTCACTCAGATAGAAGACAGGGCTTTGACGAGGGTCTCAACTCTGAGAGAGAGCGAGGGCTCTGAGACGTGCGCAGTGGATGCCGCGTCCTCTCTGCTCTGTGTGTGGCTGTGTTTGTCGTGTTGTGGCTCCTACTCACAGGAATCCTAAGGTGGACCCCAGGACAATTCCTCTTGGACCTTCCCCCTCTTCCCAAGCTCAAATCCCAGGAATTATTAGGTACTTCTGATGGGGACCATAGCCAGGTGCATCCGCTCCCCAGTGTCCAGCACAGAACAGGAGTTCGTTTGGGTAACTTACACTTGCGCGCTAATTCAGCCACAGCTAGGACTTCGGTGTCGGCCTGACTCTGCAGTGAGCTGCCTGTCTTCCCTGATGCTGACCTCCGGTGTCACCTCCGTCAAGGAGATTTTCTTAACTCCCAGTTCTGGTTTGCGAGTCCTTGCTATGCAGGCAGAGACACAGAAGGGCGAGGGGAAGGTGGGGAGAGTCGATTTGCTATTAACAAACTTCTGTATCTTGTTTTTATGTTCATTACATGCACTTGATGGAACTTAACATTTTTACTTATTTGGAATTGTTTTTCCTTTCAGTTTTTCTTTACTCAAATCTGGAAGGCATAAGGCACTCACTAATTAGAGGTAACCATAGTTACCAAGTTGCCTTCAAAATACCTCTGAGGTTTTGTTTTTTATTTTCTCAGTTTTAAATCTATGAAAAGCATTTCACTTGTCAATCTTCTTTGTTCTCACTTCATTTTCATGGGGTGATTTTCCAAACCCAGAAAGCTGTTAGTAGCCATATTAAAAATTCAAGAGTAACATAATAAAATAAACCACCCATTCTTAGAAAATAGCCCCATGCCCTGAATTACCGGGTTTTAAAATTTCCGCTGACTGGGTGGAAACGAGGAATGGACCCGAATCTTGCCGATTTCAGTGCGTGGACAGTAGTCCCCCCTTATCTGCCATTTTGCTTTCTGTGTTTTCGGCGACCTACAGTCAACCAGTTTGAAGACATTAAGTAGAAAATTCCAGAAATAAACAATTCCTAAGTTTTAAATTGAGCAATATTTTGAGCAGCATGACGAAATCTTGTGCCCTCCCATTTCATCCTGTCCCAATGTGAATCATCCCTCTGTCCAGCATAGCCGCGCTGTAGACGCTCTCCCCCCACTGGTCACCTAGTGGCCGGCTTAGTTATCAGATAGAAAAACATATAATAGTATCCATAGGGTTCGCCACTATCCACGATCTCAGGTATCCACGGGGGGTCTTGGACATGGACCCCTCCCATGGATAAGGGGGACTGCTGTACAGCCAAAGCCTTCAACAGAGAGAAGCTGGCTGCTTGAGGAGTGTTTTCTTTTTAAAATTTCCACTTGAGGGTGCTGTTGTCTTCTGTAGGGGGTGGAACAGACTCCATTTCTCCAGTTAGGGAGTATGAAAAACCTCCCTGACTCCGGGGTTCCTATTTGCTGCCGTGGTGTCAGAGGTTCCTTAGAGACTGGTACCCCCAGGCCGCTGCCCAGCTGATGGCCCGGATCAGTCAGCTCTGCCGTTCTGCTTTTCTTCTGCCTCCGCATATTATCTGTCATAGTTCTTGTCGCATCGTCCTATGATTGCTTTTTCTGAATCCCCCAGGTGTCTGGGTCTCTGTACCTGCGACATCAACTCAGGATCTGGCACACACGCACATTTCAGTGCATTTTGTTGAGCCAGTGAAGGCTTGGACTAGTCCACACAAGTTGATGCAGGAGAGCCATTGAACGTTTCTGGAATGGGACTGAGAGGAAGACCGAACCTGTCACAGTCATGTGGCTGCAGTCCAGTGGCGCTGGGCACGTACTGCTCGAATGACTGCCCGCTGCGCTTGTCGCTCTTTGCCCAGATTGGCATGCGAGCCATGGCAAGGAAAAGACAGAAAATATGCTACTCCTGGAGCGTGATTAAATGTCACTCATTCCACTTGTCAGAAACTCTTCTCCCCTCTACAGAGTTTCCACATCAGAAGGCTCTCGGGAGTCACATTAAAGGATTGCAAATTAAGATAATAAAATTAACCTCCCATTCTTAGAGAAGAGCCTGATACGATGAATTACTGGGTTTTAAACATTCAGCACATCTTGAGATAACATTTCACCAGGTTTTAGAGTTCCTGCAGAAACTGCCAGGCCCTGGCAGGCTGAGAGAAGGCAGGGGCAGGCCCTGAAGGCTGCGGCTGGGGCCCTTCTCGAGGGTAGGTGGCAGGCAGACAGCCACAGGGGAAGTCCAGGGGCGCAGCTGGGCCCAATTGCACAGAGTCGGGCTGAGATCCTGGGTGAACAGCGGGAGGGAGAGAAGTCAGCATGAAAGGAAGAACAGAGGGATTGAGGGAAGATGAAGGCGGGACCCTAAGAGGAGGCTTCAGCCAGGCCTTGAAGAGGTGAACCTGGGCCAGGGCTGGGAAGAGAGGAAAGAGCTGGCAACAGAGGATGCAGCGAGCGGAGGGGCAGCTGCGTAGCTGCGTCTGAGTGGTGCCCACACAGCTACTTTGGGGAGTAGTTGGCTTCAATCTCCCCTAAAGCCGGGGCTGCAAATGTAACACAAAGGTGTGAGGCTGGCCTGTGAGAGAGCGCACGCCCGTCTAAGGCGGCAGCCAAGCCATGGCCCCCACATTGTCACCGTGCAGAAATGCAGACTCATCCTTGCAGATTCTCAAAGGAAGTCAGGGTGTTTATGGGAAATTTCTTTTTTTTTTAACTAATTTTTTTTATTTCAGCATATTACAGGGGTACAGATGTTTAGGTTACATACATTGCCTTTGCCCCACCCAAGTCAGGGCTTCAAGCATTCCCCATACAGTGCAGACCACTCCCTTTAGGTTGAATATGCCCATCCCCTCCTCCCCGCTCCCATCTGCCTGACACCCGATGAATGGAAATTTCTGTATTTAAAAACTCTGATGCTCTGATTCCAGGTAAGATGGAGTAAGTGCATTTCCCCCATCCTTTCCACTGATAATAACTCCTGGAAAGAATGTATAAAGCAGCTATTTGAGGACAATGAAAAGAAGACAGCAGCGACAGATTGGGGATGAACACAAGAATCTGAAGTACATCAAATAGTAGTGAGCTTACCCTTCCCCCGTCCCCCTTACACGCCCTGGCCTGAACTTAACAGAGCTGGAAACTGGAAGAAGGCTCTGGGGCACACAGCTCCAGGGGAAGCCCTTTAGTCCTGGCTCAGAGGGTGCAAAAGGAAACTCCTAATGCCCAGAGAGAGCATGACCATTTTCTGGGTTTTTATTTCTTCTTTCTTACATGTTGGCGGTGGCCACAGTTGGTGTGTGACTGGTGGGAGCTGAAACTCTGAGGAAGGGGAACCCTGCTCTTTGTTCGGAGGAGCTGTGATCCCAGGGTGAGCCATCCTCCACTGATTTTTTTCCTCTCTCAGTTCTCTTGCCACTTGGCCCTGAACACAGGCCCAAATATGGGTGTGTGTAGCATCAAAATAACCAGAACCCCAAGTTTCTGGGTGAAGGACCAAAAAGGGGAGCCTAGGGAACTGAAAGTACTGGGGCGATTACAGAGAGGGAGGAGCTCAGGAAAATGACTTCAGGGGGTTTATGAATTCCGGGGCTCACCCCAAGCCACACATGTTTGGATCTGGTCCTAATTAGCCTGCCAGCGGCTTTTGAGAACTCAAGTAATGGGTAGACCACCACCAAGTCCCCAGTCTGGCCACTGGGTGGCGCGCACCTGAAATGGAACCAACGAGCAGCACAAATCTTTGAAAACTGAGCAAACATTGGACCCACAGCCCGCAGAAGGTAGGTGGGAACTTGCTGACTGAACCTAACCAGGTCTGTCCTCTGGTAAAACAAAAATGTCAACCTTTTTTCATAAGAGTTAAACAAGATACAGAGTCTTGTCATATAATATTTAAATTGTCCAGGATAAAATCCAAAATTACTGAGCATATGACGCACCAGGAAAATTTCAATTTCCTTTGGAAAAGACAATCAACAGACACGAATGAGGAGATTTCACAGACGTTGGACTTAGTATAAAGTCCGACATCTTTATAAAGCAGCTATTATAAAAATGCTCCAATGAGCAATTGTAAACATTCTTGAAACAAATGTTAGAATAGAAAATCTTAGCAAAGAAATGGATATAAATAGAGATTTGGGAACTTAGAAATACAAAAACCAAACTAAGAAACTCACTGGTTGGACTCATTAGCAGAATAGAAATGAGAAGTTCACTCTTTGTCAGTGAACTTGAAAATATATAAACAGAAATTATCCAATGTAAACCACACAGACAAACAAGAAGAATGAAAATAAAATTAACAGAGCCTCTCTGACATGTGGGACAACAACAAAAGGTCTAACATTTGTGTCATCAGGATCCCAGAAAGAGAGAAGAAAAGTGTGATGCTGAAAAAATATGTAAAGAAATAAAGGTTGAAAACGTCCCAATTTTGGTGAAAAACATAAACTTACACATTCAAGACGTGAGCAAACTCAGAACAGGGTAAACTCAAAGAAATCCACACCCAGACAGAACATAATCAAACTACTGAAAGCTACAGATGAAGCCAATCTTGAAAGCAGCCAGAGAAAACGGACTCATCATCTATGGGGGAACAATGGCTTGGATGGCTGCAGATTTCTCACCAGAAACCACGGAGACCATAAGAAGTGATACAGGGTTTTTAAAATGCTGAAAAAAAAGAACTGTTATCCTAGAATTCTAAATCCAGCAAAATATCCCTCAAGAATGAAGGTAAAATAAAGACATTCTCAGATGAAGGAAAGCTAAGAGCATTCGTAGGAGCAAACCTGCTGTGGAAGAATGGATGAAGTTCTCCAGACAGAGACTGTGCCCTGGTTCCATCCCAGCAGCCGGATTAGTGGCACCTCAGCATCATCTCTTCCTTGCTGAGCCCAAAGGTAGCCACCAGGTATAAAGAATGGACTACCCATGTGACTCAGCTATCATTTTCAATTTACAAAGTAAATCCAAGATTTCAGATGTACAGAAGTGGCCTTCAGAGGCCAATGGTGTTTCTGGAACAGAATAAAGCAACATAAAGGGCTTGTACCCTGAGGGGTTGTAGTATAGTCACTTGGCTGGGGCAGCTGGTGTCTTTGACAGTAACTGCTTATGACAGAAGTTCCATGGCATCCAGGCCCTGCAGAATGCTGCTGAGACCCAGAGAGAATAAATGCCAGCAGTGTGGCCCAGGCTCCCATGCTAAGGATGGGAGGCGTCAGAAGACTCTAGACGCTGGGCAGAGCCTGCAGGTGGGTGGGCAGATGGAATACTCTCACTTCTCCAGCAGAGGTGATGTCTCCAGGGGGCTTCGTGGCCTTAGTGAGAGGGAGCCACGGAGGGGAAGAGGGTGGACGTGTGGGTGGCCACACAGGGGACAAAACTCAGCGATTGGTTAAATCATCTGGGGAGAATTGGGGTGTTTCCTTGGTAAAGGAGGTGGTTGAAGAACTAGTTTTGTAGCTGTTCTCATGACTCTATGTCTCTCTGTAGACTGGCACAGCCTGAGAACTGAGCCTTACAACAGCTGATATAAGGAGGATCTAACAATATTGCAGCTAGTTTGGAGAAGAGGAAGAAGACTATCTGTGATCCTGTGACCCTACCCTGACTATCATCATTTTCACGTAATCCCATTAAGTGGCCAATAAACTTAAAGAGATCAGAAGACCTTTTCACTTTACATGGCTCACAAGCATTTTCCATATTTCTACATCATCCTCATACTCGTTATTTAAATAATTGCTTAATTAACTGGATATATATTAACTTAACTAACTGGATGTACACGAATTTGGGTAGTTTGAACTTCTTTAACATTCTGAGTAAATGTAATGAAAATTGTCAGTGCTCTTCTTTTTCCTTCTCTGATATTGCCAACCCTTTCTGGATTTTAACTGCAGCAAAAGAAATAGGGCAGGATGTGTGTGTGTGTGTGTGTGTGTTTGGGGTGGGGTATAGTTTAGAGCAGCACACTGCCACTCTCCGTGCATGCCGTGCATGCTGTCAGCCATCTTTTTGTGCAGGGGGTCTGCTCTGCAACTTATGCCTATCTTGGAAGAACTTGTCACTGAGCCTGCTTTACCTCTCTAATTTTTAAAACAAATTATCTGATGAAAATGCTTCCAAAACCAATCTGTGACCTGAGTAGCAGGGTTCCAGAGAGATTTTTCCCTTACCGATTAATTAGATAAACAAATATTTGCCGAATATCTACTATGTACCTAGTAGGTGTTGGGAACATAGCAATGCATAAAACAGACTAAAATCCCTGCCCTAATAGAGCCGACAGAACATGGCTGTTCTGTATTCACTGGTGAGACAGAAACAATGAATAAATACATATATAATTTAATTCCAAGTGATAATAAGCATGAAAGAAAAGGGGAGGGGATAGAGAGCTGGGAGGGGATTTTTAAATTTTTTTAAATTAAAAAAAGTTTTTTAGAGGTGGGGTCCAGATGCCCAGGCTGGGCTCGAGCTCTTAGGCTCAAGTGATCCTCCTTCCTTGGCCTCCTGAGTAGCTGGGACTATAAGGCGTGCGCCATCACACCTGGCTTGGAGGAGCTTTTTTAGAAAAATAGTCAAGACAGCCTCTTTGAGCAGGAGATGTTGGAGCTGAATGAGCTGAGAGGTCCAGCCATGCTTTTGGGAGGGAGAGTGAACTAGGCAGAGGGAACAGCAGGTGCTAAGGGCCTGAGGTAGGAGTTTAGTGTTTTCAAGGCATGGCCAGGGTGGCAGGGAGGCTGGAGTGGAATGAGTGAGTGGGGGGTGGTGATAAGAGACGAGGGCAGAGAGGTGGGAGTGATGATGAGGCTGTCTCAGGGGAGGTCTGTCCAGTGCGGGCCTTGGGGATGTGGGGAGTCAGGGCAGGTGCTCTCTACATCTGCCCTGGGAGCCCCCGTCCTGGTTCTGTGGGAGGATATAGCTCAGAGCAGGAGACAGAAATAAATCATTTTAATGTCTGGTGGTAGATGTTTTCAGAACCCAGAACCCAAGGGAAATTAGCGAGGCAATGATTTTCTCTCTTTTTGCTTGACTTCTGTTTAATTTATCTTCAGGACTAGCATTAATTTGAAGATACTGAAAAAAAGAATTCAAAGTACCTGGAAATCTAGTTAGGCAGTTAGGATTCTTTGGTTCTTCAAACCAGAGGCAAGAAAAAAGGGTGGTGTTTTTTGTTGTCGCTTGTTAAAAGAATGAACATAGACTATCTTTCTCACATTCTCCCCTTTCTTTTACCCGGGATTGGTTGGGCCTGAGAGCGAAGATGCCATTCGAGTTCCACAGGTTAAGGGGTGTACATTCCCTTTGTTTACAGGAGAGATGTTTCAGCCAGGTTTTGGTGAAGTAAATCTTGGGAGAGTGAATCCTGTCCACCCTCCGCTGCTGGCCATGCTGAAACTTGCATAGCCACAGGTCAGGGCACGCCAGGTCTCTTAAGCCAAAAATCCGGAAGTATCAGCAAATGCAGGGACCACCAGGCAATCCTTTATGTCTCAGCCTGGCAAGGAGTTTGTTCCAGAAAGACGCCATCACTAACTCATTGTGTGATTTGGCGCAAGTTTCTGATCTGTAAAATGGGCGTGGGGGTAGGGTAGGGTGTGTGCTGGGCTAGAATGATAGCCGTTGCCATTTTCAGCTTTTAAATTCCAGTGGATAAACATAAGGGAGCCTTTCAAGCAGGCTTAATTGGCAGAGATGAAGGTGGAAAGAGCAGGAACAGCTGCAGGGGCACAGGGCCCAGACCGAGTTCCTACAAGCTGAAGGGATTCCAGAAGGACAGACAGCTAGTGGGAAAGGAGCGAAGGTGGGGAGGGGCGGTACGTGAAGGAGCCAGTGGAAGCCAGGCGGCGGTGCAGGGATGGGGGCGCAGGGCAGAGGGCATGGCTTTCTGATTGGATGTGAGCTCCTCCGCCTCTTTAAAGTGGAGCTTGAGGAGCAGCTGGCTTCTCTGTGAGAGTCGGTCAGCTTAGCTGCGGGAACCTGACGTGACCCCCCTAGGAAGGGCTGGGTTGTATGTCCTTGTTCCTGGGCCCCTGCGACAGCATGCGGCATAGAGACGAGAGCAGGGACCTTGCAGTTAGACCGGGCCAGCCTGAATCCACGGTGGTGCTGGAAGCATTAGGGGACTGGTCTTTGGGCTCCCCAGCGCTGCCCAATGAGCTCCACCACGTCCCCTCAGAGACTCCGCACATTAACACACACACTAATTCTGCGTTCTCGTTGTGTAGATACAGCTTCCAGACAAGTCTCCGGGATCCTTCCCTGCCAGATGGTGGCTCTAAGGCCTCTCACACAGAAGTTCCAGAACCAGCTGCTTAAATCCTGGCACTGCCATTTGTGGGCAGTGTGTGCACCTACGAGTCACTTAGCCCCTCTAAACTCTGGTTTCCTCTTGGAGAAACGGAATCGTGGTTACCTTGCAGGATTGGGCCAGTTTCCTGAGCTCATGCTCACGAGGCTCTCTGTCCAGTGCCCTGCACCCAAGAGGAGGCCAGGAAACGTTCTTTCCTTTCCCTTTCCCACATCAGGAAAAGTTGCAAAAGACTTGGATTGCTTGGTGTCCTTTCTATGGAACATTTCTGGGCATTTATCTGATGCTATTGGAGTCTGTGTCTTTGACTGGGCCACTTATACTATTCCAAACACTGCATTTTACTGACCTGTAGATATGA
The DNA here is from genome assembly GCA_963575035.1 of Avahi laniger. Lineage (NCBI taxonomy): Eukaryota > Metazoa > Chordata > Mammalia > Primates > Indriidae > Avahi > Avahi laniger. The sequence continues at coordinate 24,788 of CAUYSK010068536.1, read as the reverse complement.
ACCAGTTTTCTGTCTGTTAGCAAATTCATTTCAGCATTCCTGACTGTCTAGATGTGTCTGTCCTTTAGGTTTTCCTTTGAAATGATTGTAACATCTTATTGGTTGCTTTATTAATTGATGAGTTAAATGACATCTTTGACATGTGTTCATTTTGTATTTGTTTGACTCATGACTTTACCTTTGAAATGATATTTTCAGGAACATCCACTTCCCTGATGATTCATAAATCATTAATTCGGATCAGAGTTTCATCATCCAGTCTGCATTGCTGATTTTATATTAAATTCTAAGTCTCTCATTCATCCCCCAACCGCAGTACACACACACACACACACACACACACACACACACACACACATACACACACACAGGGGCACATTCTCATCCCCATTCACACCTAATGTCCCCTACACACCCATAAATATAGTGTTTTTTTGCAAGGAGGGGATGCTAAAAACACAGGCATCTGGATGTTTTGGATTGAATGGGCATTGGATACCTATGATATGAGGCAGTCTTGGAGACCACATTGTAGGGAGTGAATGAGGTAGGACTCTCAGAAGGGAATAGTATCGTGTGTTATCTATTTGGAGTCTAAGTTTTACACTGAATCCAAACTTCAGCTCAAATGAAGGAATTGCACTGACTCAGTCTTCCTGGGGCTCCCTCTGAGGACTTTTGTAGGGTCCTGTCTCCACCACTAAGGGAGATGGCACTGCTTGCCAGCCATGGGAGATGGCGGGCTGGGTAGAGCCCCTCTGTGACCACCTATAGATTTGCCAGTATTGTTTTCAATGTCTTTCCCTTTGGGGCTGTCATGTTCTGTTGCACTGGGCCACCTAAGGCCTCTACTGGACGAGGATCTGAGGTTCCTGGAGGCCTCAGCAGGAGGCATGGGAAGGCTGCACTGTGGGTGGTGGGTACTGGATCATCTCTGGGTGTCCCCTCTGACAAGTTCCCTTTACTGATCCCTGCAGAGGACCAATGGATGGATTGGCTTCTGCCCTGGGTAACTACCAGAGTCCTTCCAACACGCCCACTGACTTTAAAATACATCAGGGCTCCAGGAAAAGCAGTCACAGGGTCTTCTCTCCACCACCAACTACAGTCTGGGACCAGCAGCACTGACGTCACCTGGGAGCTTGCTCAGGCAGCAGCCCAGACTTGATGCATCAGAATGTTCAGTTTAACAAGATTCCCAGCGTGATTCCTATGCACTGTGAGGTTTAAGAAGTGCTAGAGAGATGAAGGTCCCACTAACCTAAGAGTGCTAAGCCCTCAAGTTTGTGAATCTCGTTAGCTGGGGCATGTGGCCAGTCACCATCACCCCTCAGAGCCTGTTTCCTCATCTGTAAAGGAAGGACGATAATCTCTGTGCCACAGGGCCCTGGAGCAATCAAATGCATGCAAAAGCACTACCCAGTATTGTCCTATAACTTGTTTAAAAGCCAAGAGAACCTCAAGGAAACCTTGGTGGGGGTGGGGTTGGCTGATGAGAGCAGGGGTCAGGGTGGCCAGGGCTGAGCCCTGGAGTTGGCCACAGAAGGCCTTTTTGCCTGGCCTGCGGCAAGGAAGTGAGCTCCATGCCCTCCCCTCGATTCCCAATGCCTTCTGGGACATTTCCTACAGGGGTTCATCCTAGGGTGCCGTATATCAGCCTTCCCTCCTTGCATGTTCTCAGTTCTAAATGGAACCCTTTGCCCTCAGCAGACGCAGGGAGTGAAGGGCAGAATGAAATCACTTTAATAGCATAGCAACATTTTAGGACCAGGAGTCACAGATGAAGGAAACATTTTGCCTTCCATTTGCACAATTCTGCTGAGGTGTATGGTTGCACTGGACAATCTTACAGATAGATTTTTCACATTGAGAACTTAATAAATAGATACTTAAAATGTCAAACTTCAGAGACAACGAGTTATGAGTGTGATTGTTTTCTTATTCTGTCTCCTCTGGGTCAGGAGGTTGCTTCCTGGCAGGCTGACGGAGGCCAGGTCCCCTAGGAGGGGTACTCGTACTCCTCGGCACTGCGCCGGCCGAAATCCATCCAGCCCATGTAGTCCCGGTCACTTATCCTGTGGCTGGGGTCCAGGCTCTGCAGGTTCTTAATGATGGACATTCGGCCAGAAGGAGCTGCAAGGAACAGGGAGCAAGGAAACAGGGGCATCACTCGTTCAGTTAGTGAAGGAGAACAGTGGAAAAAGCCAGACAAAAAATAGCATAGACCTTCGTAAAGGTATCAAGGAGCTATCAAGGCAGTGGAATTACTGGACCAAAACCTAAGAGAGGAGAAAGACCCATGTCTGTGTAACTGGAGAGAGGGCAATATTTACTAGTTGTGGGAGTGTTTTGTGTTCTAGGAGTATTTAGGTGGATTCATTTCCTCCTGCTTTGCACAGACTGGGCCCTTCTATAGGTTCTCCTATAGTCTCCCTGCCCCTAAGGGTGCTTTGCTTGTGTAGATGAACCAAGTAATTCCCCAGTACTTGCCCATTTCCAAATTTCACCCCTTAATATCCCTGAACATACATGACGTGTTTGGAGAGCTCTTGTCATTAAGGTAGTGCGATTACTGTATCTTTATGTTGGAATGATTTTTTAAAAAATGGAATCAAGTCCCATTGCTATATAAATAATGTTTAAAAATTATTAATTTGAAAGTTACCTTCTTTTAAAAAAAATTATATTCAGACAAAGACACATTGTCAGATTAAAGTCTTGGCACCTCAGTAACACTCAAAGAAGGGTGGGCGAGAGATGATAATAGAGGTGATTTAAGTCAGCCATTTTGACCAAAATGTAATAACTGAACCTGAAATGGGCCCTTTGGGATGGACGTCAAGTCTTCAGGAACAGGGTGATCCTCCTGTATAATTCACACTAAGGGAGCAGGGACATGAGGAGGTAGTTTCTTGGGAGGCATGCAACACACAGTCCTAGCCCACAGGACAGACAGTGGCCTCAGGGGTATGAAATCAGTATAATGCCTTCTCCTGTGCAAACTAAGAGTTAAGAAAGGGGGCCTCCATGGACAAAGCCCAGGCCTATTCCGGAGTAGAGGAGTGGAGGCTCACTCAATGGTTCCCATTGTGTTGGGGCTCACCGTGTCCCTACGTCTGCTGATGCTGGCGTACAGCCCTTCCGCATGAGGCTGCCCTTGCCAGCTCCTGCCCATAGGCGGAGTATAGGCAGACTGTGGCTTATTGACTGCTGAATGACACTGCAGAGGCAGTTATCCTGTCTTACTGGGTAATGCAATTAAGTAAGCTAAGTTATAAAACAGAAACGACATCCCCATCTTTCTCTCCCCACCCCTATCCACTCCCAGTTTTGGAACTAAGAATCAACTCTGCACATTCCAGCCCTTTTTGCAGACATCCCAGCCTACGCAGAAGAAAACCAGCCCCTGTTGTTTAATTGTTCAACACTTTTCGCCAGCAAAACCTGCAGACCCAATTACCTGTATATAGTCACATGGAAATATGACCCATCCTCCTGCCTGCTCTGATGAAGAATGCCCACTCTAAGGGCTGGGCACAACCTGAATATCCATCTAATGGAAGCAAAATGACAGCTTCAATGTGAACGAGCAGCCTCGGTTGTTGGTGGGGGCACCGTGTTCAGGCATGCAAGCGGCATTTATTACACACCTCAATTTCCCCATTCGCTATACAGCTCTGTCCTCGTGTAGTGTTTTTACCAGAGTCCTCACTCATTTCCCCATGCTGACATAGACTAGGGGCTCACAACTGATCTATGGAATTGAATTGAAGGGCCTGGCTTCTTTACACTTTATAATGCAGGGTGGACAGTACAGCTGGAAAGCTGCACAGCTTCCAGACCCTCTGGGGAGGACGGGACTCGGAAGAAGTCTCAGCCCTCCTGCTGCCTAGATATACAACTACATGTAGAGTATTCATGCTTCCAGAGCCCCAGCTTCCACCCTGAAAAAATAGGTACAATAGTACTTACTGTTCAAGACTGTTGTGAGGACTGAGAGAGACAATACAGATACAGCATCAGGGCTTTCCCGGGCATGGAGCCAGTGTACACTAAATGCCACTAGATGCCTCAACCCCACAGCCCTCCAATAGAATCGCTTCTTCACAGACCATCGAGGACTGTGCAGATAATTCCTAGTGATAAACTCTTTTTTTATTTATTTAAATTTTTTATTCTTAATTATTACGGTTATATAATAGTTGTCCTGATGATAACCTCTGAAGCACTGCTCAAAGAGTGCATTGTCATGTTTAGAACCTTTAAGCATAATACATACTATAGTTGAGTAAAAATATGACATGATCTCAAAATATGCAAAACAGTCGAAGAAACCGTGCAGTATTTAAATGTGTAAGTATTTATTCCTAGTGCACATTTGTCAAATAGAAGAACATAATTGTTTTCTAGCTAGCATTGATCCTGGGTTTTGGCAGCTAAATTTCCAAATGACTGCTATTCCCACCTGGATTTGTTTGGCACAATAGACTGAAGGTAGAGGAAGAGGGGAGTTGAGAAGAAGGCCTAGGAAGAACTTTCCAGCTGAGATTTATACTATAAGAGCCATTGTCAAGTGTTGGTTCTAGGAAATAATTCGGTAACTAGCTTTTTTGCTAGAACAGTTTCTCTTGGATCTTCCCTAAAATTGGGGAGGAGGATTCCAGATTTATGGCTCAATGAAAAGCCTAGGATATGTATTTCACACTGGCATGGCTGAAATTCAACCCACAGCTGAAGACAGATACTGAATTACTTTCAGACAGAGAATCAGCAGGAACCCAAAAGCTTTCAGATTTCTCTGTCATCTGACTAGTATTTCCAACTCTTTCAAGTTAACTAGCAGGAAAGCAAAACAGAAGGTGGTAGTTGGAGCAATTTCCCAAAGAGAGGAAGAAATATAACAAATTACCTTGTTCCTTCCTTCTGAATCCCCGGGTCAAGGAATTCCAGTCTCAGCTTTACATGAAACCCCAGGAGACTCGGGGGATCAGAGTCCTCCATTTTCTCCCTCTCCGGTCAAGCCATGGGTTCAGGTTCAAATTCAGGCCCGGCACCCCAGTTGGTTAAGAGAGCTTCATGGCAAAGGGGACCCACCTCCCACATCCCCTCTACGGTGTTTGCTGAATGGTGTGTTTGTCCAGTTTAGCACACTGCCCCACAGCCAGTGTTCATCCTCAGTGTCACCATGGCCAAAGTTGGTAGAAAAAACTGCCTCCAGTCCAAAACATGATTCCCATCTGTGTGGCTCCCACGTCCTGTGCATTTACAACAGAGGGTATTTGGTATGTCTGGGAAGCCTTTTCTAGGGGTCAGTAATTATCTTTTAATGTCTTCATAAAATGGTGTTGAACTTAAACAGCACCACTGCTAAAAATTTGTTCAAAGAAAGCTCTTTAAGAAGGTTCCCCTTACTAATAAATTAAGTCCTCCACGCTATCTCTGTTTGCTACACAGGACGTCCAGAAAACTGCACAGTCCAGTGCGGTGTAACTCAGGAAAGGAAAGTGAAAAATCTATCAGTTTAACGCGTCGTCTATGTTTCCCACCTAGGGGTTACTTCCAACAGGCAGGCGCTAGAGAAGAGGGTCAGGATTGGGAGCCGGGGGCAGGGGCCGAAGTGAGGGATGGGGAGGCAGCATCCTTACCTTTCCGGGCCTGCTGGATGTATCTGGCCAGCAGCGCGCCCAGGTGCGCTCGGGACTCGTCGTCCGTCCTCTGCACTGCCCTCAGCTGCCTCCGGGGCGCCCCCTCTGCCCGGGGCACCCCGGAGCCCGCGGGATCTGCCGGGGACACGGGCTGCGTCAGGACGCCCACCGCCAGCACGGCCATCAGCACGCACAGGCACACGCCCCCGTTCATTGCTGTGGAGAGCAAAGGAGGAGGGGGTGTTCACGGAAAGGCTGGGCGTCCGAGGCCTCCTGCGGGGGGTCGGGCACCCAGAAGCAGGCTCGGACCAAAGGCAGGCGCTCCAGACCTGCCAGGCAGGCGCAAGCCCCAGGACTCGCCAAGTGCAGACCCCAGCCCAGGGCCCCGGTGCGCACCCAGTGCCCAGGGGCGGAGAGAGACGCTGTTTTCTGCCGTGTTTAGCAGAAGGAATGTATTCTGCTTTTCTAAAGTTTGGGGAACCTGTTGTAGTGTGCCTCTCTTCTAACCGGAAAAGCATGGGATTAAAAATAGCGTGGAAAATACCCCAAAAGGAAGACGCCGTGGGAGGAATGAGACCCTCGAAGAAAGGAAGCCCCTTTCCAGATACATAAGAAACTTTCAATATGGAAATACAGTAAATGGTGGGAAGAGAGAAGCGCAGTTTAAAACGTAGGAGCAATAAAAGCCACATTTATAAAGTTTTCTCAAGGTGCATATGGGACATGGCAATAAAACACTTCGCAAAACACAGGTAGGGTTTTAAAAATGAGAAATATGTGCCCAGCCCTCAGTCGCTGCCAAAGCCACGCTGCATTTTAGATCCGGTAGCAGATAAAACACCCGCACGTTTCTCTCCCTCCCCAAAGCTTTGAAATTTCTTCAGTATTTAAAAAATGAATTTAAGCCTTCGAATCTCTTGGTATTTTATTTGAAAATCCCGATTTGCATGCGAATCCTAGCCAATGGGTATTTCAGCGTGGTATGCAAAAGAGAAGAGCGATGCGGGCGTGGGACAGTCTCCAAAGCGGCTCTACCCACCCGGCCCTCATTTTTAGATCCACAGCCCTCATTTCTGACTTCCAGAAATGTCTTCACAGCTGTCGGAGGGAAGACACAGAAAAATAAAAAAATAAAAAAGGCAAAGGGGTACAACACTGAAGACAGCCTTCTTCAAAGACACAAGACAGTTGAATCCCCCGCGGGCGAGCGAAGGGACCTACCTTGGCTTAGACGCCGCCGGCTTAGCGCTTCCACCGAGCAGCCCCGCCGCGGAGCCGAGTTCAGGATCGCCGGGCGCGCGGCTGCGTCTTAAATAGCCCCGCCCGGCGCCGCGGGCCAGTCATCTGTGTACCCGGCGCTGACGCAGACCCGCGGCAACACGTGCTCGGGGGGGGGGGGCGGCCACTGGGCGACAGCCGTTTGAAGTGGCTCCTGGGGAGAGAAGAAATAGCCCATTGGAGTGAGTCGGCGGGACGCCCTGTGTGCTGTCCCCCTCCCTGTCCAAGGAGCTTCCGCCCCCAACCCTGTCCCGCTGCCTCCCCGCCGCGCCGTCCCGGCGGTGCTCTCCAGGGTGTGGAACGTAGGTTTTTGGAGTTTCCTCCCGAATGGATGGAGAAACTGCCCGGGTTTAGTCCGCTTTGGGGCCACAAAGGAAACCGAGGGGACACTAGGCAGGGCTGAGAGCCAGCAAGGCGTAATTCCGAGGGGGAGGAGGCGGCGGCCCCTCTCAGAGCACCGGGGACTCTGGCCTTTGGACCTGTGTGGGCTCCCTCGCGGGAGGGAGGAGGAGTCTGGGTCTTCGCTTTCTACTCAGCCCCTTTAATAGTCCTTCTCGAAGTTCCCCAAGATTCCGAGGGCAACAGTTCCCGGGCCAGTGAAAGGGCTCCAGCCACAGTGGGCCATCAGCGTCCTGGGCCTCTTCTTCAGCAGCTGTAAAATGGGATGAGCATCTGGCTTTGCTCAGAGGCAGATGCCTCTGGTTTGGGAAAGGGCTGAGTTTTCTTCCCAGGCTGGGTTATCCCATTCCCGCGGCGCCTGCGGCTCCTCTTCGGCGCCAGAGAGTGTCTTAGGGAGCTGGCTCCCACCGATCCCCAAATTCGGGTTGGCAACCGCATCCACCGCTCCCACCTTTCCGGAGTACTCACATCCCTGGGCTCAGTGCCCGCCAGAACCCGGGCAGCTCGGCCTGGAGAGCAGGGCCTCGCCCCTGCGACTCACCCGCCCGGAGGAGGGAAGGGGGGCACCGAGGCTGCGGTGCGCCCTTCCCTGCGCTGTTGCTCCCCTGGCTGCGCAGCGGGGCCACCCACCCCGAGTCGTGGTCGTCCACACCCCGAAGCCCTTTGGATTGGAGTTTGCTGGCTGGTGCTTGAGCTCACGCGTCCCTGCAAAGGAACTGCCAACCCCATTTCACAGACCGCAAACCGGGGCGCGAGGAAGAACAGCGCCTCGCCACGGCCCTCCGGGTCTCTGGGCCCTGGGGTCTCCCAGCCTGGGACCTGGGGACACCACGGGCGATCCCCGAACCCCAGGGCCTCTGCTCTTCCGCTCTTCCTTCCCTCATCCCTCTCGGATGCAAGGAGGAAGATTTGGAAGCGTTTCCTTTACAATTGGACTCTGTACTCAGCTCTGGAAATCCCAGCTTGGAGAAACTGTGGGTTCGCTTGTGTGTGGGTCGGGTGGGGTCCGGTGGGGGCGGGTGGGAGCGGAGGCCGGGAGATGCCTCCGGTTGCTGCCTCCGTTTCTAATCCAGAGAGACTGCTGCGTTTCTGCAACCTACAGGCAACATTTTTGAAACAGCAGCTGATTAAATGCTTTCCAGTGATTTCCCCACAAGAATGCTAAGGTTTGTGTAGTTGGGAAACTAGTTTTATTTGTGACCGTGGCAAGACATATCTGGAGCCATAAACTTGTTACAGAGCAGAATCACCTAAAGGGCTTGTTCAAACATATGCAGAGCTTTTGATGGAGCCCAAGAATCTGCATGTCCAACAAATTCCCTGGCCACGATGAAGCCGCTGGTCTGACCACACCTTGAGAACTCTGAGAACACACTTCTATGGAACTTCCCTACTTTATGCCAGTTATTTAACTGCTTTCCTCTGTCCATTTAATTACCAGTTATTGAACACTGCTTTGTACCAGGCCCTGGGGATGCTGTGTGAACAGGAGCTGACAATCCGGGAGCTGGAGGAACAAGTGAACAAATACCTCCCCGTGTGCTAGTGATGTATATGGTAGCATCTCGGAGAAACGTTTTGATGAGGGGAGCCAGGGAATGAGGTTAGGGTTTTAGAAAGGTGAATCAGGCAGTGATGCAGAAGGCGTTCCAAGGACAGAGAGACTGGAAGGGCTTGGGAATAGAGGGCCACAAGGAATCAAGGGAGATTTATATTTAGGATAATAAACCACTATGAAACCTATTAATTATTCAGAAACATAATAAACATTATGCAAGTCAGAAGTGTTCAGAGAACGTCCAGAAAATAAATAAAATTACAGAAAAGAAGAAAGAGTCTAGCCACCCAGAGAACAACTGCTTATGGTTCAAGAAACCTGTGGGAGCAAGCGGACCTGGCGACTGAGGCTGACCTTACGTTTCCAAGTTGGATGACAAGGGCATGTGGCAAAGTGTTACTGGAGATAGGGAATTCAGGAGGAAAAGCAGGTTCGTGTGGAGGTAGGGTGGATCATGAGTCCCATATGGGATTGAGCTTATCATTTGTGCATGGACAGTCCGAGAGGAGGTTGGGAACCTGTGTCCTGAGCTCAGGACAGAGGGGCACTGGAGGTGTGGTCCCTGAGTTTGACATGAGGGTGGTGGCTGCCACCCTGGGAGTTGTAGCGAGTCAAGAAAGGCAGCTGGGGGGGGGATGCCTCTAGACAGACCCTTGAGGAGTGACAGCATGCAGGACTGGGTAGAGGAAAGAGCTGGCTCAGAACCAGAGGAGTGGCCAGGAGGCGAGAGTGCAAATGCTACAAGCAGAAGCCAGAGGGGAAAAGGACTATCAGAAGCTGGAAGAGGGGCTGTGCGCTGGGCATTTTCATTTGCAATGATGCTGTAGCCACCCTGCCACCCCCTCCTAGAAATGGGAATTCTGAGCAGGAATGTGTTATAGAAGATCTGTTAGGAAAATAAAATGTCAAAAGGGGTCTGAATTCCTTGGCAATAGTAACAATTTTTCCTTCTTAATGGGTCAGAGGGCACTAATAATTCTGACCATTGTTCCTAAGCCTGTTGGGCCTGGAGCCTGCACTTTTCCTGCAATGCATATGCATATCTGCATTAAAGAGAATCCATTTGGTCATGAGAAAGATATTTGCCTGATGACTCCTGAAGCAGATGCTTTGGGTGCTCTTCACCAGCTCTGGCTCCAGCTGGGCTGGGCAGTTTTCAGCTCTGACAGCATCTCCACCTCACGCTTCCAAACCACCCCTCTCCACTTCTCTCGCTCAGAGCTCAGCCCTGGCAGAGGTTCAGTCTGGAAGTAAGAGTGTTGACTCTCCAGAGGGCCAACCTTCAGCCAGTGGGGGATGGGAACCCCCCATCTCTCATCTTCTATATGGACTGTTCTGGAAGCTTCTGGAAACTTCTCAAAGCTCCCTTGCCAGTGGCAGTGACCTTGATAACATCTCTTTAATTGGCTTTTCCTGCTTCCTTGTCTTATATGTCTCATTTCTTTCTCATCTCCCAAATAAACCACCTGCCTTACATCTCTCTACCTTCAGTATAATCCTACCAAAGGCAGCAACTGTCTGTCATGCAGTGTTGGGATACAATGGTGAGCAACACAGACACAATTCCTGTGCTCATGGTGCTTCCATTCTAGTGGGGGAGACAACAATAAACAAGAAAAATACATCTCTCATGCATGGCAGGTCAAGGATGGACACACATCCTTCCTAGAAAAGTAGAGCAGGGTAAGGGTCTGGGGAGGACTGGGCAGGGAATCTGCACGGACACATGCAAACCCCTGCCTGAGGACCCTATGGTAGGCTCTTTGTTGTGTCCTCGCTATGTACCTTACAGAGAAATAGTTTTGCTGAATGGTTTGAACTGAATGCTTTCAGTCCAAATAAAGAAAAGGGAAGTTATGATGGGAGTTCACCTCACTGGAGAGTTCACTCTTGCTTGGAGGTTGTTTTGTATTTCATCAACTGTGAGATGATAATTACATTTTATCCTAAGCCCGTCCTCTTGTCTCAGGAAAGGAATAACAAAGGCAGTGGCCGCTCTGGCCGCTCTGTTCTTTCCGCCCCCCACTGCTTCCTATCACGGAGTGAGAGAGATCCACCATCTGGGGCCCTGAGCTCCTCATGGTGTGGATGTGGGAGGTTGTAAAAGACTGAAAGCACAGGGATCATGTCCAGGTCACCATTTGAAAGGGAGTAGTGGTGAGAGGAAACCTGTGACTCTTTACTGGCTTTGGAGTCTAGAAATTTTCATCTGATTGTGTTGAAAAGAATTTAAATGAGGTCTGGTTCAGAGTTGGGGAGGCATCCCCGAAAAGCCGTCCCTGAAACAGATGTGATGTTTTCAATGTAGGATGTTTTAGTCATGGGAAGTATCTCAAAGTCATATGTCCATTTTGTGTTTGTAGAAAACTTTGAATTTCCAGGGACATGCTCTAGACTCCTAATTTATTATTCATAGAATTTAAGGTTGTTACAAGTTATTCCCATCTAACAGAGGTCAGAAGACTGTTTGCTGTGATCAGAAATGCGATAGGGTGAAAGCTTCTGTTTTGGGTTTTGAGTTTTTTCTCCTAAACATGTATTAATATTAGAAATGCATTATTTGTCCTGGAACATTTCAAAGGCCCACATAGCCATTGTCATCTGCCAATATCTAGAATGATTTCACTGAAAAGAAGGAAGTAGCTGTCAACAGCAAAGAACCCAAACTCTGTAAAATAATTTAAAGAGGTCTATTCTGAGCCAAATATGTGTGACCATGGCCTGGAGAGCCACACCCAAGAAGCCTTGAGCAAGTGTTCTCACTGTGGCTGGGTCACAGTTTGGTTTTATACATTTTAGGGAGACAGGAATTACACATGAAGTCATAAATCAATACATGGAAGGAGTACTTTGGCTTGGCCCCAAAAGGGAGGACCTCTTGAATCAGGGGAGTACAGATTATAGGTGGATTTAAAGATTCTTTGATTTGTAATTGATTAAAGAAATGAAATTTTGTATAAAGGCTTGGACTGTTTTAAGTTAAGGAAGTTTGTTAATCAGAGACAAGCCACTGGACATATACTGGACATATATGGAGATTCAAGTGGTTTACTTAAGTAAATCAATGACCAGTGGGTTTAACCTTTGCCTTACATGGCCTTAGGCTTGTTAATGATTTTGTATTTTATTGTTAACAAAAAATAACTCCAAAAGGGACAGGGCATAACTAGGTGTCTGACCTCCCTTCTGCTCATGGCCGGCAACATGGCTTTAAGGATTTTTTTTTGTTTTTTATGGGTCCCCTTGGCCAAGAGTGGGTCCATTCAGTCAATGGGAGCAGGAGGGGACTTAAGATTTTATTTTAGTCCACATAGCTATGGTCATTGTGAACAGTGTTTCCTTTTCCTAATGGTAAATGTCTTTGGAATGTCTTGTCTTAGTTTGGATTCCTACAAAAGAGGAGCCTGAGATAAGCACCTGGGTGCAGAGAATTTATCTGGGAGAGGTCCCAAAGAAGCCGAGTGAGGGAGCAGGGGAGAGAGAGAAGACAGCAAAGTGTGAGTAATGCGTGGGTTACTTCTGTGGACCAGTCCCCCCAGGGTGCTTCTTGGAACACATCTCCTAACCAGCCTACTTGAGGCCAGGAGGCAAGTCTGTGGCATTTACCCACCAACTCCCATTTCCCATTGGTTGAGGACTGCTCCAGGGGGTGTTAGCTCCCCCTCTGCTTCCAAATAGGCCTCCTGCTCCTGCAGAGCCAGAATAAGCCCTCGGGGCAGAGGACAGAGAAGCATATGGCTGAGGTGGGAATAGCCTCAGGGGAGACAACAAAAGGACATCAACGGTGACTGTGTCTTAGCTCAGGCTGCTATAACAAAAATACCATGGACTGGGTGGCTTTAACAACAGACATTTATTTCTTACAGCTCTGAGGGCTGGGACATTCAAGATTAGAGTGCCAGCATGGTGAGGTCCTGGTGAGGGCTCTTTTCCTGGCCGTCTTCTTGTTGTGTCCTCATGTGGCAGAGAGAGAGAGAGAGAGAGAGAGAGAGCGCTAGTTTGTTCTTATAAGGGCACTAAGCCTATCATGAGGGTCCCTGTCCCTCAAAACCTCATCTAAACCTGACCACCTTCCAAAGTCCCCATTTCCTAAAATCATCACACAGGGGATGGGGCTGGGGGGAGGGTTAGAGCTTCAACAGTTGAATTTTGGAGGGACACAAACATTCACGTACACTGGGAAATATCTTATTTTTCACTGGCATTTCTATAAGGTTGGTGGAATAAAGTAACTCTGAATTTGGGGAGACCTTTAGGACCCTGTCCTTCAAGAATCATGAATCCAAACAGCACCCGGTGGAGTGAAGCAGAAAGAGCAAAAGCACCATGATAAAGGCCCAGTGATGCCTGTGGGTGGCATTAACCCCTCACCCCTCAGGCACTCTAGGGCCTTAGAGTCACCTCACCTGGGGGTGTGAGGGAGTAACCATCAACTCCAGTCAGTCCACTGGCTGAGGGCAGCTCCTGGAGGCATTCATTCATTCCCTGGCACTTCCGGCCTGCTGGTGAGTGGGCCGAGGTGTCCCCAGCCCCAGTGGAAGCCCTCAGAGGAAGAGGCTGCAGAGGCTGAGACCGGAAACTGGGCCTGCAGGCACCATGATGGTGAGGCCCAAGGGGATGTGAGTGGGGAAGCCACGGAGCCACCCTCCTAAGATTCTGGTACTCCGTGTTCGAACGGACCACATTTTATCTTAATTTCCTACAGCATGCTTGGTACCTAGCAGCTACTCAATGAATATTTGTTAAATGAATTCTTCATCTATGTGAGCATCTCATCTGTCCGGGGGCAGGAACTGTGACTTATTCACCCAGCGCAAGGATCGTGCTGGACACAGGCAAAGTGGCCTATAAACGTTTACCAAGTTCAGCTGTTAGTGTCGTCAGTTTAGTTGACTGAATCTACAAGGTGCACAGTTGTGAATGAAAAGTCATCACCGACTCTTGATGTGTTCATTGCCTCCCAACTAGCCACAGGGATCGGTCTTAGCACCAGTTCATTTAGCCAGGGACATAAGAGCCACCAGAAATGGGAGATCACCTCATGAATGGATGACAGGAATGAGAGGCCAGCTCCTAGCTGAGTGACCTCCAGCCTTCCTTTTGCTTTTCAAAGTAATATTGAAAAGCCAAGAAGAACCGTGTAGTTGCTGGAAAAACCAGCCACCAATGTCCTCAGGCCTGTCCTCTGGCTCACTTTCCTTTGTGGAAGGTTTAGAAGAAGCCTCTGTGGCTCTACTTGAGAACAGTTAGTAAATATGTGACCCAAATTATTTGAGGGGCACGCGGGAGTCTTTGTGGTCCTGCTGATCCAGCTTCCCTCTGAAGCTGAGGTCTCCTCAGAGTGGAGGGCAAGTCTGTGTCCCCTGGAATGGTCCCAGCCACCAGCAGAGACATCTCCCACCTTACCGACCTGCCTGCTGCCCGAATGACAGCCATTCTCTCTCCTTGGAGTTAAGGGACACAGCTGTTCCAGGATGGCCGTATGGGGGAAGGCTCATTGTTTTAAAAATTAAAGTAAAAGAAAATGGTTTGAATAGGTATTAAATGCACATAATTCAAGATGTAAAAGGTACAAAAGGGTATATAGTGAAAACTAATTCTTCCCCTCATCCCTATCCCTCTACCATACAGAGGCAAGGAGCACTTTCAGTTTTTAGTTAAGTTCTTCCAGAGAGAGTCCATGTACATATGAGCAAATCAAATAAGTATCAAACACACACACACAGTCTCCAAAGGAAGCATACAATACATAAGTTCTCTAGTTTGCTTTTTTCACTTAAAATATGTGTTTGAGATCACTTTATATTGTTAGCATAATTCTACCTCAATGTCTGTAGAATATGTCATTGTATGGATGTACCTTAGTTTACCTAGCCAGTGCCTTATTCATAGAAATTTAAATAGTTCCCAATATTTTCTAATGATTACCAGTGCTCCTTAAATATACATCATTTTACACATCCTCAAGTTTACCCAGCAGTGGAACTGCTGAATTAAATTGCAGCTAGTACTGCCCTCTAAGTGATGTTTTGGAAATTTATGGTGACTTTTTGGGTGGGCAGAGTTATGGGGGTAGCTACTGGCATTTGGTGGGAGGGGGCCAGGAAACCCGCTGGATGGGTGAGCACATGGTATCGAATGACCCACTGGACATTCATGTAGGTGAAAAGTCTGTCTATAATTATCCAAGCCTAAAATCTAGTTTCATGTAACCTATAAAAACTGAAGTATTTTTGCACAGTTTTAACATAACTGAACTTTCCAAGAATGCAAGCACTGTTAAATCAGGTGAAGATAGTATGGTGTTTTGTTTGGGATTTTAATAGGAATGGTCACCATTCTGAAAAATCATAGAACTAGTCCCATCGTTGCCTGTGGTGTTTGAGTTCCCTATGTGACACACCGGTATTAGCCCATATATCTCGCTGTCTCATTCACAAATCCTGTGTTTATATTATTTAGCCTTTATTTCAACTCACCAAATATAAAGAAAAAATTCTATAAAATTCAGTTGCAAATTGTATTACTTGTCTTAAATCCAGACTTACTCATTCCTAAGTGGGTACATGTGTCTGACAATTTCCTGTGTCTTCTAGTTAGTTGTACCTGAACATTTACATGTTGAAATAGATATCATTGCATTATAAATTGCTTTCTTTTTAATATATAATGTATTTTCTATTCATATTCTATCCGGGGCATTATATGAATTTTTAAAAATATCCTGGGTATAATATAAAAGATAAACAAAGCTGGACACTAGTTAAAATGATAGGATGGACTTTAATCAGTAATACGCTATTAAGAGTCCAGCGTGAACTAAGCTCAACTTCGATTTGTATAGAGGTGACCAGATGTTTTAAAGGGAGAATGAGGAACAGGGAGGCGGGTGAGCGGAGATGCAGCAGAGTCAGGGAAGTGAACAATTACAAAAAGTGGGAAGCAGGTGGGGGTGTGCATTGGTCCATGTGAAACCCATCTGAGTTTGTTAATTGGCGCTTTTTGAAGTTAGACTCCTTCCCTCCTGCAGAGGCTGGAAGTCGGGGAGCTCATCTTCAAGTGTTGGCTGGAACAAGCAGTGAATTCTTTTGGTAATCTTGAGTTTTCTTGGGTAAACACTTTAGAGGGGGCCTAGAGTCATCCTAAGGACTTGGCCTTGGGCTATTAGAAACTCTCTTAGTGTTTGTTCAAGTCTTTACAGGCCAAGGTTGAGAAAAAGCTCAGCAGAACCTGGCTAGAGTTTGGTCAAGGGGAGAACCTTTGTCAGCAGATGCACTGTAATAGTTATAAATGTTATTTCAGGATACTAAAGGGAGAATGGGAAATATGTGTTGTCAAAAGGAGATGTTGAGTCAGACGGGGTTGGGGATCCAGACCCTAAGAATGTGGACATCTAAGGCCTGATCATGCCCTAACCATGCTCAACCCCTTTTTTGTTTGCTAGCTCAACCTGGGGAAAGCAGGGGAGCAAATGTTGGGAGCAGGGATGGAAAGCAGGGGCTCCAGCAAAATGCGATGGAGTGTGTATGTGTGTGTGTCGGGGACAGGATGTGTCATCAAAAGAGAGAAGTGGTGCAAAAAGATCACCGAACACACATTTCTTCTTCCTCCTCCCCCTGCTAATTACTGACCACTGGGCCTGACCACATCACCCAGTCCGTGCCTGGCTTCTCCTGGACAAACCTCAGATCCAAAGGTGGAAAGAAAGGTCCCGGATTTCAGCAAGGAGGCGGACAGTGCCAGCCTTAGCAGTTCTCTGGAAGTCCAGGGTTTTAGGAAAAGTGAGTTTGAGGCTACTTTGCATAGGGAGAATGCTGAGCAGTGTCCAAAGGGCATGTTGGTGGGGAAGGCAGCCAAAAGAAAAAGAGAAAAACATTTCTTCCTAAAAAACACTGGTATTTGGACAGCAGGAATTTTACAATGAACATAAAAGTTCTATTTAGATTTTCACAATGTCCTTTACTTAAGGAATAGCATCCGGTACAACAAAATGTGGAAAATTGGCAGCCCGGAAATGAGGGGTCTGTGCATATATTTTCCTAGCACCCGAGATGATGAGCGAAGGAAGGAGATTGTTTACCAGCTTCCTCGACTTCCCCAGAGACGGCTTCTCCAGATGGGCCTCCAGATGAGTGGGGAGCTTCTGGGTGCTGTGCCTGGGGCTACCAAGGACTTGAAGAGGAGCGAGAATACGATTTTATCTGCCAGATTGCATTTCTTATGTAAGTTACTGGAGCTTGGAGTTGGGAGGAAAAATAGATGAGTTCCTCAAACAAGAATCTCGGTTTATATTTTGGATCCTGTCTTGGTTTGTTTATCCCCCACCCCCAAAGAGATCCTGAGACAAAGACCTGGATGCAGGGGGTGTAGGAGGGAGGGCATCCCAGAGAGCTGAACGGTCGAGGTCGGGGAGTGAGAGAGGGAGGAGAGAAAAGTCCGTGGAGTGTGGGTTAAGTCACTGCTGGGGTCCACTGAGCTCAGTCCTGCTGAGGCCCCTCTGAGAAGCTGCATGAAAACACCTTAGAATTGTGCCCTTGGAGCATTTATCCACCACTCCTGTCTCCTGCTGTTTGGGGGTTACTGTGGAAGGCAGGGTAGTGGGCAAGTAACACTAAGGCAGAGGAGAAAGATGCAGATGCTCGATGTGGGAAGCCAGCAGCCTGCACCAGAACTGTCCCCTGCTGTGGACTCAGAGGGCTGAGGGGCTCTGGAGTGAAGCATCAACAATGTCTCCTGCAGCCCCTAAGTGCGAACCTCAGGAAAGACGCTGTAACATATTCGAACTGCAAAAACACACAAGTCTCCTTCTTTTGTTCTTGGTCGTTGGGGAACATGCGCACCAAGAGGAGAAATGTGCAAGACATGTGTCCTCTTTCTCATGCCGGACACCATTCTCTTTTCTCTCTGACCTCGGGAGTTTCATAGTGAGAATGATATTAGACGTGATTCCTGAGTCTCCCACCCACTGTCTAACCCAGAGCAAGCCACCATGGTCTCGTGACCCTGCGTTTGCACAATTCTCAAACGAGGTGGGTAAGAATCACTTCGTTGAACACCGTGAGGTCTCAAGGGATAAACCACAGTGGTATGAGGTGAGGCCTTGGCAACAAGAAAATTTGCATTTTTAGTTCTTTTCTGAATTCAGCTCGTCCGAGAACAAAAAGACTAGTCTCAGAATCAGAAATCATGGAGGAAACAGCCTACGGGAGGACGGAGTAGAGGTGAGAGGCATCTTGGGGTTGTCTCAGTTATACAAATTCATTCAAAGCCTCCTGGGTTCTTCACTCACTTCTTTTTTGGGAACAGTGGCTTCATTGAGGTAAAAGTAGAGGGCAGATGACACTAAAAGCTCAAGTCCACTAAAGCTGTCAAGTTGCAGGAGGTTTATTCTGGGCTCCCTGTGGACGACCCCTTGTATAACAAGATGCTAATTTTAAAGAGGAATTATGGATGCAGAGAGCAGGAGAGAAAGTGCAGCTATTTCTTGGCAACCCTAATTGCCGCAAGAGGTGCCAGGCTGCTAAAGGCATACGCAAGTACTGTGCACACAGCCGAGAAAATCAGACGCCAGGAGCTGGGTTTGTTAGCAGCCAAAGCCCTGGAACTTACAAAGCAATCTGTTTTCCTTGGGTAGACACAGATGGGCCTAAAGGATTCATTTAGAGAAGGTGCTGCTGGTTTCATGGATGTGTTGTTTCTTTTTCTTCCACTCATAACTATTTGCTTTCTTGCTTGAAAAAGGATCCTACAATAGGCAGTGTGACCGAGTGTGACGGGGAGAGCTTGCCTTCGCAGAGCAGGCCGGCAGCTATTAATGCAGATGCATTATCAGATCTCGTGGGTGCCCTGACTGTGTCTTTTCTCTGCCGGTTGGCCTGACTTTCAGCTCCCTCCCAACCCTTGACTTTTTGCTCAAGTGTTCTTTCTGTTGAGGGAGCCAGGTTTCAAGTCCTGGGGAATGAATGCCCCCTGGGAGCAGCCCTCCACCAGGGACTGAGGACAAGTGGTGGACAGATGCCCTGACGCTCCCTTTCTGTGGGTGAGCTCGCTCTGAGGCCATGCTCCGCGCTGGCTCCTGGAGTTCTTCAGCAGGACTCAGCTCCAGTGGCCCTTGGTGGTAACATGCTCAGAAATGCACCCTTTACTGGCCTTCCCTGCCCAGTCTCACTCCTTATTTCTCTACCTGTGTTTCCTGGGGTCACCTCCTAAACAAACCACTTGTCCTCAAAGCCTTTGCTCAGGGTCTTCTTCTGAGAAAAGCCACGCTATGATGGTTGAATTCCCAGCTTCCATCACCTTGACTCATGTCCCAGAGTTAAAAATATTCCTCATGCGTATTGCCCCTGTGCACAGGCAATAAACTCCCTGCTGGCCTTGTGGCTAAGAGACCTGCACAATCCTTGATCCTGTGATAAATGGAGTAGTGATGTCTGGCTTTGAAGAGTTTACGTCTTTCAGGGGCTGACGTGTGGATGTCAACACTGGGACTTATCTTGGCAGGTTGAGGAGGTTCCTTTTATACAAGTTGACAAGGCACTTGCTTGTCAAGCTTGAACTTTCCATAGTCCCCAGTGTTCCCATAGGCGCAGTTTCACCCCAGCATCCTGACCCTCACCCTTTTTTAGGATCATCAAACCACACAATAATCCATAAGCGTACATTTCCTCAAATCTGAGTCACTAATTTTGGACCAATCATTCTCAACATGAAGTCCACCAATCCCCTCCTTCAGAATCATCAAGAATGCTTGTTACCAAGGAAAAGTCAGGGCCTCATCTCAGACCTACTGCATTGGAACCTCTGTAGATAGGGCTAGGGGTGGCTTTCTCGCAGGCTGCTGGGATGTCTCAGGCTGGGCTCCCCAGAAGCCTACCTGAGTGATGCATCAGGAAGCATTCCCAGATGGGACTGGTGGGGACAGCAGGACAGGGACAGGTGTTGCCAAGGAAGGATGTGGTCTCACACAAAGTCCCACAGAGGGTGGCCTCAGCCTGAGCCTGCAGGGGAGCTCTGCGAGGGCTTGTGGCAAGGTGCTGGGCTCTCATATTCTCAAACCTGCCAGTCATCGGCAGAGGGCTGCCCTGGGGCAGGTAAACTCACTGGCACTTGTAGTTCTCTGCAGGTGCAGGCAGAGACTATTACAGTCTGAACACATCCCGCTAGACAGGTCCCAAGTGGAAGCGACTAGAAGCTAGTGGGGTATGAGGGGAAGACAGAAACCACACAAGGGACCCAAGCACATCTGAGCAGAACATAATGTCTGCTACAGCAGACGATTAGACTTCAGGCTACTGGACCCCCATTTCCCATCCCCACCAGGGAGTGGGATGGGGGAGGGAGCTTCATTTAGGCAATTCCAGATGGGCTTGGCCCCAAGCCAGCTCCTGTTGAGATCTCCCCACCACTGAGATGTGCGAACATGCTAGTTGCCTGTGGGTTAGCATGTGCGTGCACACACAAACACACACACACACACACACACACACACACACACACGGCATTAGAGTGAGCATGATTGGGTGAAACCTTCAAAGCCTCCCTGTGCTGGAAGGGAAGGAGGAGCCCCAGGGCTTATCGCCAAGTTCCTCCCCTCCCCACAGATGCTACAAAGGACATCCCAGTCCCCACAGGCTTCGGAATGGAGAGGCCCGGTTGTAATTATTTGAATGCCGAGAGAAAGAGAGAGACACTTCACAGGCTGTTATTTCTAAGCACCTCTCTTGGTGTCAAGCACTAGGATTGTTCTGGGAAAACTGGGCTTATTGTTATTTCTTTTTGGTGGGAGAGAGATTTTGTCCACATAAAATAAATAAGTTGCTGAATCACGGTGAAAAGGAAAAAAGAGCAGACACGTTTAGGAAAGGGAAGGAGGGATGCCAGGTGCCACAGGGATGTGACACATCCCTCCCTCACACGTTCATCCGTACCCGCCGGGCAGCCACCCTCGAACGCTCCTTTGGAGGACTTGCTGGGGAGGGCAACGAAGTCTCTGGTGGCTGGCACCTGCTCACCCCTGTAAGCCAAAACATGCTTTTTCTCTCAGGGAGAAGTTACGAATAGGCCCTTTGCTGGGGCAGCTATCAAAATATCTGATGGTTTATTGTTCAGCTCTGAAGACTTCGACAACGGGAATTCTAGTTGCGGGATTATTTGCACGTCCATTGCGGCTTAGAGGCTCTCAGCTTTCTGAGCCAAATCAAAGGTGAATTTGTTTTTTTCTGTCAATTTCTATAGCTTAGGTCCTCGTTGACTCTTACTGGGGCTCTTATCACAGCCTCCTGAATCCAACCCTTGTTCCCCTCCTTTTTTCCCTCCCTCCCTTCCTTCCTTCCTTTCTTTCTTCTTTTATTTAAATACCTATTGCTGCATAACTAATCACTCCAACACTAGCCTCTGCAGGAGCTCTTTCCGATAGTGACCTTCACATTCGCCTGACTCCACAGTTTCCCCACTTGCATCCGCCCTCTCTCTGGGCTGGAGATCAGGGGCCAGGCCAGAGTAAGAACATCTAAGGAAGAATGTTTCTGTCCCCAGGTGCCCTGCAGTTCAACCCTGGAGCCTCTCCCTCCCCTACTCACAGCTGAGTTTTCCAATTTCGCCTTTCATGCTTGTCCAGATATGGCCAAGAACACCTGAGAATAGATTCTCACACCCCTCTTAAGGCAAACATTGGTTTAAGGGATCGAGTGGGTACTGGGAAGCTGGCAACCCATGGACTTTGTGTGATGTTGGTGAATCAAGTAAAAACCACCCCTGCTGTGCTTGGAAAATGGGGTGCTCATTGGGCTTCTCCCTACTGTCTGGGATAGGGCACTTGTAGCCAACTGTGAGCTCACTTTGCACTTTGAGGTGTGAACTTAGCATTTATTTCTCACCTTCTCAGACACTCCCTTGGGTGAAAAACTATTCTTAATTGAAATGGCAGGTTAACTTGAGGGGAGTTTGGATGAGGAAGCATGAGTGTTAGGGAGAACATTCTTTTAGTCGTAAGAGCATGGACTGTGGCATTAGATAAGCCCAACTTTAAATACCTGCTCTGTCCCTTCTGGCTATGTGTCCTTGCCTGTGTTACGGTGTCTCTCTGATCCTCAGTTTTTCATCTGCAAAATTGTTACCAAAAGTTTGGTACTTGTCCCCAAGGCCAAACAAAGAATAAGGACAAGTGGTTTGAGGAAAAGGAAAGAGAAGTTTATTAATTTGCCAGCAAATGAGGAGGATAGCAGACTCTTGTCTTAAAGAACCATTGTCCCCCGTTGAAGCAGAAAAAATGGGTTTTTAAAGGGGGTTTTCAGCTTTGGGTGATTGCCGTTTAACTATAGCATCTCCGGTGAAGATGATCTTGTGACCTTGTCTGGATAATTCTGTTTAGCCATCTCCTATGGTTTAAGATAGTAGAAAACACAGAACAAAAAACACTCCTTTGCCTCTCTGATTACTGGCCTTTGGCAGGAATGCAGGTTTTAATTCCTCAAAAAGGGTGAGGGGTTTTAAAGAGACAACTTGTAAAACATTTTGACCCTTTTCAAGCCCTTCCTTCTGTTACAAAATGAGCATGATAATGGCACCTACTTCTCTTGGTAGCTGTCAGGGTTAGATCATGCATGTGATGTCCTAACACATAACCACACATCATATATACCAATTATTACTATCATCATTGAAAACCAAAGTGTGCTTTTTGCTCACTGGGATTTCCTAATAAATTTCCTAGTTACTCAGAAAGTCAAAAACCAACAACAAAAGATGTTGCACTTTTAGGGTTGACTTAAGGAAATAAACTCTCATCTTGCCTAAATATAATAGTTTCCAACTTTAGAAAAGTTAGATATACTGGAAGCCAGTTGTAAGGGGCCTGGATCATTCACATATGTTTCCAGGGTTGAGGGTCGGGGGGGAAAGTGTGACATTGTGATCACCTGCAGCATCTCTCCCACAGGACCCAGCCTAGAGCTGGGAACTGCCTTGGTTCTGCTTTTAAGAGAGGCTGCAAGTCCTAGAGCAGCATCTTTCCCCCTCATCCCTGGGGCAGAGACATTTACAGTAATCACTGAGTTTGAGAAAGCAACCCTTAGCTAAAATCAGTCCCCACAGGAAAGGACGTATGTTTTGGATGATTTACACTTTACTCAGCTGAGTGTGCGTGGTGAATGTAAGGAATGTCCTTTAGAATGCCCACATTGTAATTATTTTCATTTTGTGAGTAGTGTGCTTAAATTGTAGTCCAGTTTGCAAAATTAGGCCAACTAACAGGTCAATGATGATGTAACTTTGAAGTGTGCTTGAAGTTGTCAAAGTGGGAACTGCAATTAGAAGACCTTTTGTGAGCAAATTATTTCCTTTAGATATGGTTCTATGTCATATAGTGTGTGTGTATAAAAAATTTCCGTTTATCATATTTTGTCAATTCTAAGTTGCAGATTTTTTTTTCATATTTAACATTTCTGAAATAAGGACATATGTCTCAGTCTATGGCATCTTACAATTGCTGGATACTAGATGGCCTATGGTTGTCAGGGCCTGCAGATGCACAGACTTGGCCTTGCTCGTTCACATTGATATCATTCCAACAATGTGCATTAATTGGTATTATGTGTGTTAATTTTAAATGTTATTCAAAATGCCTTGGAAATTTACACTACAACTTAGTGAAATGAAGGATTGTTGTGGGCATAGAAACGCATAGAAACATAGAAAGGCAGTGAAACCTGGAGATATTGTTAGTGAAGTAAATATTCATTATTGGAGAAGTGATTGCAACTCTATATTTTCTCAGAAAACAATAACCAAGTGCTTTAATAGGTCAGAAAAAGGAAGACATCTGCAAGCAGATGAAGCTGTGCTGTGTTTTGCATCGAGATACTTGCAACAGGATTGTCTAGTACCCACCAAGCCATGTACCTGAAGGCAGGAGAAATTGCCAAATTCCTTAGATTAAATAAAAGAAATGTGAAAGCAACAAGTGGTAGGTGTGACTGATTCATGCATAATGTAGGATGATTATCAAAGAATTATGTTTAATGTGGATCCAAATTCTTCTCTTTTTCCCAGCTTTCAGGGAAGTGGATTTCTTTTCTGTCTGGGAGAATGTTTCAATTTTTACTAACTTCCTTATTTTATAATCCCATGTGACCAGCATGTTCCTTGAAATTAAAGTTGGTCACATTGTTTATGCAATTCATTATCTGGAGATGCTATCTGAGACTCTATTCTGGCTGTGGGGGTTAATAAAGTGATGTTAGGCTGCTTTATCATACCTTAATAAAGTTACTGACTATTGAGCCGGGCAGGAATATTAGTTTAATGAAGAAATAACTGTGCTACAATATTTTTCAGTTGAGGCAAAAATTTTCCAATGAGAATAAATGAAATAAACCACGAAAGTAGGTATAAAGGTGCCATTTATTTTCTTAAAACCTCGGTTTAACTTCCATGGACTCAGTGCAGCCTTCCTAATCACCCTAGACCATCATGCGTCTATCCTAGTTTCCTTTTAGTTATCTTTTAATGTATTGTATTCACTTTTTGATCTAGATGCCCTTTGTCCAACTCCTGAGAGCAGGGACTGTGTTTTATTTATTTATTTTTTATTCCAGTATATTATGGGGGTACAAATGTTTAGTTATGTATATTGCCCTACCTCCCTCCCCCCGAGTCAGAGCTTCAAGCGTGTCCATTCCCCAGATGGTGCGCATCACACTCATTATGTATGTATATACCCATCTCCTCCTCCCCCTCCCATCTGTCCGATGCTCGATGAATGTTATTCCTGTATGTGCACTTAGTTCTTGTTCAGTTAAAACCAATTTGATGGTGAGTACATGTGGTGCTTATTTTTCTGTTCTTGGGACACTTCACTTAGTAGAATGGGTTCCAGCTCTATCCAGGAAAATACAAGAGGTGCTATATCA
>CAUYSK010068534.1:0-66908 GCA_963575035.1 Avahi laniger | reverse complement strand
GAGTAGCTGGGACTACAGGCATGCGCCACCATGCCCGGCTAGTTTTTTCTATATATTTTTAGTTGTCCAATTAATTTCTTTCTAATTTTAGTAGAGACGGGGTCTCGCTCTTGCTCAGGCTGGTCTCGAACTCCTGAGCTCAAACAATCAGCCCGCCTTCGGCCTCCCAGAGTGCTAGGATTACAGGCGTGAGCCACCGCGCCCGGCCAAAACAATCTTTAAAAAGAACAAATTTGGAGGATTCACACTATCCAATTTCAAGATTTCTATAAAGCTCCAGTAATCAAGAAAGTGTGGTATTGGTGAAACCTAGAGAAATAGAACAATGGAACATAATAGAAAGCATATAAATAGAACCGAACATATATGGCTGGTTGATTTTCAACTAAGTAGTGAAGTCAATCCAATTGGGAAGCAAAAGTCTCTTTAAAGGTTGCTAGAACAAAAAACTGAATCTTAACTCTTCTTTCACTTCATAAACAAAAATCATTTTGAGATAGCTCACAGATTAAGAATCATATCTATAAAGCTTCTAGGAAAAAACATAATAGAATATCTTCATGACTGTAGTCATACAAAATTTTTTGATAAAACACAAACTATAAAAGAAACTTGATAAATTGTACTATATCAAAATTTAAAATTCTACTTATTAAAAGACATTATTAATAAAATCATGGTTTATTTGTTTGTTTGTTTGTTTTGAGACAGGGTCTCACTCTGTTGACCGGGCTGGAGTGCAATGGTGTCATCATAGCTCACTGAAACCTCAAACTCCTGGGCTCAAGGGATCCTCCTGCCTCAGCCTCCCGAGTAACTGGCACTACAGGCGTGTACCACCATGCCAAAAAGATATGCCAATGGCCAGTAAGCACTACAAAAGATGCTCAGCTTCATCAGTCATTGGAGAAATGCAAATTAAAACCACAATATAATAATATTATTCCATGACAACTGGAATGGCTAAAATAAAAAAAAAATCTGTCTATCCTAACTGTTGGTGAGGCTGTGGAGCTACTGGAATTCTCATGCATTGCTGGTGGTGTTGTAGTTAACACCTCTTTGGAAATTTGTTGGCAATTTATAATAAAGTTAACCATACATTTAACCTGTGACCCAAGAATTCCACTCCTAATATTTATCGAAGAGGAATGAGAACATACATTCGCAAAAAGGCTTGTACAGGAATAGTAATAGCAGCCCCACTCACAACAGTCACAAACTGGAAGCAACGTAAATGTCCATTAACAGGGGGACCTACACAAAGAAATCATGTTATATGTATACAATGAAATACACTCGGCAAGAAAAACAGAACGAACTTCTGATACCTGTAGCAATATGGCAGAATCTCAAAAGCATGGTAAGCGAAAGAAACTTTACTAAAACAGCACATTCATATATTAATATATGAATACCAATAACAGGCAAAATTAATCTATAGTGATAAAAATCGAAAAGTGATTGTGGGGGTGGGGGGTGGATTGGAAAAAGATATGAAGGAACTTTCTGGGGTGATAAAAATGTCCTGTATCTTGTTCAGGGTAGTGGCTACATAGATATACATATTGCCAAAAATCAAGAACCAAACATCTAAGATCTGTGCATTTTATTATCTGTTTATATTTCAATAAAACAATTAAATGCAGTTATTTTTTTAAAAGAGCAAAGACTGATAAGGGTGATTATATATAGAAAACAAAGGGTAGAAATTAACAGATGTTTTCCTGGCTGGAGACATCTATACCATTGAATCCCACCAGGATCAGTAGTCTTATTTGACATTTTTCTAAGTGATTTGAAAGATCTTCGAGTGTGCAGATGCTACTGATATCTTTCTGGTGGGGGTAAGCCAAAGTTACAACACTGTCTTTAGAGCAGAGCAAGTTTTCAAATTGCAGATCAGGATCTACTGGTGGGTTGTGAAATCAGTTTAGTAAGTCAAGACCTGAATATTTTTCTTTTAATATTAATAAAATAGACCAGACTAGAAAATATCAGAATGCATATAAGAAGGGGAAGTATTGTTTTGTAAAATTTTTGACTGCAAAAGTGCATTGTACTGGCTTTTTCCTAAGTGGTTTAATTTTTTTTTTTAAGTGAGCAATTTTTACTCAAGGATACAGGATAGAGGGTAGAGGTGGTTTATTGCTATGGCCCAACCCAAGCCTTGGCTGTCCTATGCTTAAATATACTTAAGATGTGTGTACATATAAACACGTGTGTGTATTGAGTCATGATGTAAAATGTACTTATTGAGAACTGTGATGAAAATTTTTGAGGCTCCATGAACAGGCAAAAAGTGATACCAGAGCAAGTAAAGTTGTGGATATGTGCAGTGGGGCTTTGGGCTCTAACTTCTTACACAGGAAGGGCCTGGGACACTGTGGAGAGTAACAGCATAGACTTATTCCAGCACACAATGTTAGGCCACCAAGATCCTGAGCCACATTAGGAAAGAAAAGAAAGATCCTATCCTGCCCTTGTTCAAAATTATGTTCTGTCCACACTTAGAAGAGACAAAACAGAGAGAATGGCTACAAAATGGCAGTATTACCCAGTGCAGCTGCTCAGTGTTACACTGCACAACTCCAGAGGATGCTCTCACACAGACTACAGTGTGAATGGCTCTCCTGCAGTTGAGCAGTGCACAACCTATACAACCCCACCAGGTAGTCATAAGTATGGTGATTGAGAACGCAAGCTTTGGAGTCCAACAAACCCGGGGTCTTGTCCCAGATCTAATACCAGACTGTATAACCTGTACAATTGGGCCTTCCCTGAGGCTCAGTTCTCCAAAGAGGATAATTTTATGTCCCTAGGGCCTAGTTCAGTGCCTGATGCATAATGGTTTTCAATAAATGTCTTAAATGAATTGAACTAATATTAGTAACTGCTTTAGAAGGTGGTATAGAGAAATTAACATATAAAAGGTTTTACTATCCACAAAAAGATGACAGACTAAAATAGTAATCTTCTACATACTGCAAATTATTTTGTTTAAGCCAATATTTTAAAAATAGTCATAAGCTATTGAGAGGAGAACAGCAGATTAAAAAATAAAATAAAATCCAGTTACAGTGGAACTTTGGTAGGATGGCAATAGTTCTTGCAGCTTGAGAGTACATTTGGAACAAATAAAAAGTAGGAAATACAGACATTGTATTTACAATCGTAGAGCAGGTAAGGGCAAAATGTATTGATAAACTCCAGAAAATTTTAAGAATGATATTGCCATGAGACATGAGCCATGAGGCTGAAATGTTTGGGTTCACCCCTTCCATGACGTTGGGGGTGACAGCAAATGGGGCATGTGTACTTTCCCAGTCCTTGTTTCCTGGGGGGCACGGTGGTTTTGACGCAGTCATGACAACTATTCACCCTTATTAAAGTCGCACAGTGAACCAGGTCACCCTTGATTGAAAGCACATATCCAAAGCGGACTCCAGCCCCCTCCTTTGCCTTTGGTCCTTCTTCCCACCCCAGGGAGGACGATGCGGTGCAGAGTCATTCCCTCCAGAGAGAAGGCTGATGACAAAAGCCAGCAAAAGTACTTTCCCGGGAGGGAGGGATCTCTGAGCCCCAAAGTGAGGTCAGGGCCAGCTAGCAGTTACAAAAGGAGGCATTTCTCACACTTGCTAATGAGTTTGACGCTTCTGAAATATAAACAGGAAGTGGGAGCTCTCCAAAGCGACCAGAAGGAAATACACTCCCAGTTTGGTCAGCGTGTGAATCCCAGTTCTCTAGGTCGTCAAGGACACCACCAATTAAGACCGTCCCCCAAACTGCACCCAAGGCTAATCTTCACCCAGTCCCAGCAGTGACCCCATTTTTTTTCAGTCCTTTCCCCAGCCAGGTCACTCAGCAGCGGGGTGACTGACCCGAAGCGCAGTGGGAAAGGCTTACAGTCATCTCTTAACTCCCCGCACTTGCAGGGCAGGGGAGCGCAGAGGTCAGTGAAATCCCCAGCCAGGCCTTATTTTAGTCATGAATTTCCACTGGCTCCCTCCTCTGACTGTATCAGCGCTGCTCACACCGCCGGATTGGAGTTTCAGCTGTTTTCCCTGCTCCGGGCTGAGTCAGAAGGTCATGGAGACCGGACTTTTCCGGGGGAGGAGGTGGGGGCCTCCGGCGGCCCAAGTGAGACTGCAGAGATCTGGGGCCGCTGGAGGAGGTCCTCCCGCCCCAGGCTCGGGGCAGAGGGTTAGCTTCTCCCCTGTTCTTTACCCAGGCATATTGGTTAGTATTAAAAACAAAAAACAGAAGTTCTCGTCCTTTTTTCTCTGTCAGCCAGTGGCCTCGATATAATTCTCCCAAGGGCTGCCTTCCCTTCATGGAGGTTCCTGTAAGTTCAAGGGTGGGATCAGCGTTTGATTCACCACCGTGTCGCTAGCAACGGCAAAACGCCTAGCACAGAGTAGGGGGCTCAGCATGTGCGTGTTAACTGAACGAACGCAAAGATTTCACGGTAATCGGGCGCTTTTTTTTTCACCCTTGTCTCTCGCGTCCCTCCTGCCCTGGGTGCAGACCGCAGACAGCGCCACCGAAGTTCCCGGCAGGCAGGGACATGGCCGGCCTCCGCTGGCACTCCGCTCCCCGGGGTCTCGGTCCCGGGGTCAGCGCTGAGGGGCGCGCAGTCCGCCGTGCAGCGATGCGAGCCCTGGCCACGTGAAGCGTCACGCCCTGCGCTGCTGCAGGGCAGGCGCCGCCACCGCGGTTGTGTAACGCTGCAGCCGGAGGGGAGGCGACCCGGGCGCCTCTGCTCCGGGGGGGGCGGGCAGAGGAGGGAGGGAACGCCGGGCACTGCGCCCGGTATCTTTCTGTGCTTGACTAGCCCGGGGAGGGGAGGATGAGGGTGATACTGGGGCACCCAGGGGGTGCGCAAGTGGGTGCCCGCCCGAGGCTCTGCCCCGGAGCGGAGCTCCCGGAGAGAGAGAGGCGCTCGGCTCACACCCTGGGCGGTCAGGTGCGCGCGGCGTGCACGGCGGCGGCCTCGGCTGCCCTGCGCTTGGCCGCCAGCCCGCTTCCCATGGGGTGACATCCGCCCCGCCCCTCGGTCCCTCCCCAAGGCGGGCAATTCCTGGACGCTAGGTTGAGGGGTGGGGGCAGGGAAGCCGGGACGGAAAGAAACCCCAGCCTCTGGGGAAGGCTGAGGGGCCGGGCGACACCCTCCGCTGCGCGCCGGTTCCTCCGAGCGGGCCGGGCGGGGGAGGAGGAAGAGGGTTGGGCTGGAGCTAGCAAGGGGATATTCCTCTCCCGGCTTGAGTCAGACGCGGGCGGATCCGTCCTCCCCCGTTCCCTCCCAGGAGACGGGAACTTACTTCATTTCCCTGGGGCAGGTTCGCCCACGTTACAAACTCGCCCCCTCCCCCCGCTCCCCAGTCCCTTCCAGCTTCCGCGCCCCCCACCCAACTGGGCAGGACGCAGGCCGCGCTGCCACCCTCTCTTCGGGGAAAGGCGGCCGCAGCCGCAGACACCTGGGGGCCGAGGCTGGGGGGTGGGGGCTCCCTGGCAGCCGCCGGAGCGTTGTCCAACACGTGAGACTCATGTGATGAAGCCGGGGGAGGGCGGGCAGGTCGCTCCTTCCCTCCCCGGCAGCGGCCAGACGTGCCTGGAGTCACAGGGTAGAACACGTAGCTCCAACCCACCCACTCGCTCCCATTTAACCCAGCCCGCAGCCTCTCCATTACTCCTCGGCTTGTCCTCCCCATCCCCCCACTCCGCCCTAACCGCCCTCCCGCTCCCTCCCGCCTCCCCGCCCGCCCCACTTCTCATTCACTTGGCTCGCACGGCGCAGACCGCTCAGGGAGCACACACCGCCAGTCTGTGCGCAGAGCCAGAGCCAGAGGCCGCGGGGACACCGGGCCATGCACGCCCCGAACTGAAGCTGCATCTCAAAGCCGCAGCTGCCAGCAGCCCGGGGGATTTCAGGGAGCGCAGACTCAGAGGAACCTCTGCGCGGAGACCCCCGAAGCCCGCTCCAGTG
Source organism: Avahi laniger (assembly GCA_963575035.1). Classification (NCBI taxonomy): domain Eukaryota; kingdom Metazoa; phylum Chordata; class Mammalia; order Primates; family Indriidae; genus Avahi; species Avahi laniger. The sequence continues at coordinate 60,922 of CAUYSK010068534.1, read as the reverse complement.
CAGTCCTCACTCCGACGCTCCGCTAGTGCAGACAGGAGCGCGCAGTGGCCCCGGCTCGCCGCGCCATGGAGCGGATCCCCAGCGCGCAGCCACCTCCCGCATGCTTGCCCAAAGCGTCCGGACTGGAGCACGGAGACCTATCAGGGTAAGTTGGTACTTTCTGGCCCCTTAAGCCTCAACTTCAGCCCCGTGTTCTGCGCCGCTCTCAACTTGGAGCTGCTCCGGACACATCCGGGGGTTCTTGCCCACTAGGGCGCCTGCAGCCGGTGCGCACGCAAAGTCACGACCCTTCCTGGCCCGTCTCTCTGCAGGATGGATTTTGCCCACATGTACCAGGTGTACAAGTCCAGGCGAGGAATAAAGCGGAGCGAGGACAGCAAGGTAAGTGCACCCTTGGGGACCCCGCGCCCCAGCCCTTCACGCGCACTGAGTTTCCAAGAAAAGTTTTCTCGCTTTGAGGTTGGCGGGTGGGATGCAATATGTGGGCTCAGTTCCTCCACTGAGTGACTTGGAAAAGAAGGGCCAGACGGTGGTTTTGGGTGCGACTCTGCTCCCCTGCGCGACTCTTGTGTGGCGTGGCTGGAAGAAGAGGGGGGCTTTGCGTCCCCTTCCCCAGGCGCCCACCGCCTCCCTGTGCGTCTTGCAGGAGACCTACAAATTGCCGCACCGGCTCATCGAGAAAAAGAGACGTGACCGGATTAACGAGTGCATCGCCCAGCTGAAGGATCTCCTACCCGAACATCTCAAACTTACAGTAAGTGAGAAGGTGGCGCGTCTCCAGCTCAGCTTTTCTGCCCAGAGGGCGGGCGGGGGTCACTCGCCGCCTGCAGGCCCCGCGGGGAACTGCAGACCAGACGGGCGGATCAGAACTGGCGGGTGGCTCCGTGTTGGTGTGGGGTGCCCTTCCCCAGGCCTGGGGTTTTCTGGCAGTGTCATGCAAATGAGGTGAGAGCCTCTTGGACCTGTCCAAGTTGGCTCCAACACTAGTTGGCCTTTTCTTTTCAAGAGGTTAAGATTTTCCCTTCTGGTGATTTTCAGGGTTCTAGTTTCCTTGACTTACAGGAGCAAGCCAAGCAACATGCATATTTTATTGACGCTTTCTCTATATTTCTCCCTTTTTTTGTTAAAATAAGGGGACTGGCTTGGATGTGTGATTTTTACATCCTGTTCTTTCTTGATAGTAGCTAACAGCTACTTGGCAGCCTTTGGTTGGGGAAAGGGAAAAATTAGTATTTGGGGAGGAAGGAAAAAAAAGCCTAGATGAGCTGGAAATTCTGAAGGGGTGTCAGGAGAGAAGCTAGGGAAAGCCTCTTGGCTGCCAGACGCAATAGAAATCTCTCTCCGGGTTGACGCTGCTGCAGAGAAATGTTGTCTTCGGATTCCCCTGAGTTAAGGTCAGCAGCCGCTGCTGTAGAAATTTATCTGTCAGAGCTTCTAAAATGCCTCCAAAGATAGGTGACACCCGTTTTTATTCTTTAATCGTATATATATCTTTTTAAAAACATGATCTACATATTTAAAACTAAATTTAACCAACCAGGAAAAGCTATTCCACTTTTTCTTTTCTTTAAGAGACATTTCTCATTACTAATAAGTGTCTCAGATGTGGGACTTCTCTGACTTCAACGCTGACCAAGTCTCTTTTTATTCCAGACTTTGGGTCACTTGGAAAAAGCAGTGGTTCTTGAACTTACCTTGAAGCATGTGAAAGCACTGACAAACCTGATTGATCAGCAACAGCAGAAAATCATTGCTCTGCAGAGCGGTTTACAAGCTGGTGAGTGTCAGTCTGAGTATCATGTCTTAAAGAGCTAGAGCACAAATACAGAGAGAGCTGGTGAGCTTAACATCTGATGTAAGAAACATTCCTGCAACAAATTGCTTATGCACGTTCATGGGGGTAGATGCAGTTTTATCTTTCCTAAAAGGTCAGACTTTTCATTTGGAATGCTGCTGGGTGCCACCTGGCATGAATATACATTAGTCAAATGATAAAATATTTCTGTGGCATTTTGGCTTAAGAGTCTCTGGGTTCTGGGAGATTTCCCCACTCCCTTTTAAAATGCCAAGGCACCTATAATTTGCATCGTGGGTGTTTAACAGTTGGTCTTCTTAGCCTTCTTTCATTGGGGAATGGATCATGGGTATGCCCCAGTGTTTTGCTGTTTCTTTGCTTCCTTATTGCTCTTTGTGTGGTGTGATCCTGGCAGGATGCAGCAGGAGTTTTTCCTGCATTTCATGTGGTTCCCTGAATAGCCAAGAGGTATCTTGGTAAATTGCACAATCTAGCGAAACCCCTTAAGTTTCGTCATTCATTTCTGCTAACTTCCAGAAAATGAGAGTCACCTTCTAATCTTCTAGTCTCATCCCCTTCCAAATAATACTGTACAGACTGGGGAGACTTATTCTACCCACTCCCTCATTCCATTCTTCTCTGCTTTCCTCTCCAAGGCTAGCGTCATGAGAATCGTAAAAAACCCTGCAAGTGCTTCTGCCAGTTTCCTCATTAAAAATAGAAAGATGATCATACCTAATTTCTCGGGGATTATGGATAGATACATGGAAAAGACTTGGAAATAGAGAGCCTAATTAAAGATTACAGCATGACTGCAACTTTTATAAATCGTTGAAAATAAGCTTGATTTAGGTGATAATTCTTCCTTTATTCTTTATTTCATTTTATGACTGTCTAAACTCTGCTCATCTTACCAGAGTGAGATTGATGTTCTATGAATTGACTCTTAGATTTATAAACATACTAGAATGTTCCTTGCTGTGTTACAGCAAAAACTCAGGAATAACCTATAGATTCAGCAAGAGGGGGAAGTAGTCCCTCTCTGTTAATTGTAGTCCATTTCTATGATGGATGTTATGCAGCCATTAAAAATCATATTTTATCTGGTAAAATTATGGATTATTTTTATTTTATTCTTTATACTTTTCAGTGTAATTTTTCAATGAGCATATTAACTTTTGTCATTAGGAACACAAATCTGCAAATGTGATTATTTAGCAAAAAGGAAAGCCCGGGTCTTTGGAGTCTAGTTATCCAGGTGCACCGCAGGGCTTGCTGAAATGTCTTCCTTTGCATCTGTGTTTCCCCAGGTGAGCTGTCAGGGAGAAATGTCGAAGCAGGTCAAGAGATGTTCTGCTCAGGTTTCCAGACATGTGCCCGGGAGGTGCTTCAGTACCTGGCCAAACATGAGAACACTCGGGACCTGAAGTCTTCTCAGCTTGTCACCCACCTCCACCGCGTGGTCTCCGAGCTGCTGCAGGGTGGTACCTCCAGGAAGCCGTCAGACCCAGCTCCCAAAGCGATGGACTTCAAGGAGAAACCCAGCTCCCTGGCCAAAGGCTTGGAAGGCCCTGGGAAAAACTGTGTTCCAGTCATCCAGCGGACTTTCGCTCACTCAGGCGGGGAGCAGAGCGGCAGCGACACGGACACGGACAGTGGCTACGGCGGAGAATCCGAGAAGGGTGACTTGCGCAGCGAGCAGCCATACTTCAAAAGCGATCATGGACGCAGGTTCATCGTGGGAGAAAGGGTCGGCGCCATTAAGCAAGAGTCCGAAGAACCACCCACGAAAAAGAGCCGAATGCAGCTCTCCGATGATGAAGGCCATTTCCCCAGCAGTGACCTGATCAGCTCCCCATTCCTGGGCCCACACCCACACCAGCCTCCTTTTTGCCTGCCCTTCTATCTCATCCCGCCGTCAGCGACTGCCTACCTGCCCATGCTGGAGAAGTGCTGGTATCCTACCTCTGTGCCAGTGCTATACCCAGGCCTCAATGCCTCCGCCGCAGCCCTCAGCAGCTTCATGAACCCGGACAAGATCGCGGCTCCCTTGCTCATGCCCCAGAGACTGCCTTCTCCTTTGCCGGCCCATCCATCCGTCGACTCTTCGGTCTTGCTCCAGGCTCTGAAGCAGATCCCCCCTTTAAACTTAGAAACCAAAGACTAAACTCTGTAGGGGATCCTGCCGCTTTGCTTTCCTTCCTCCCTACTTCCAAAAAAAAAAAAACAGCAAAAAAATGTTGGTGTGAGTGCAGCGAGATTGTTCCATTGTGTATTCCGAGATAATCTGAGGCATGGAAAGAAGATTCAGGGTGTGTATGTGTGTGCGTGTGTGAGAGAGTGTGCGTGTGCTGTGAGCACACGTGTGCCTCCGTGTGGGTATGGGACATTACAGCTCCTTTTGGCACAGGGAAGTCACGAAGGACTGCTTGACATCAGAAAACTTGCAGGGCAGGGTGGGGGGGCAGATTGTAGCAGACTTTTGGGCTTTTCCCCACCCAGAGAATAGCCCCCTTTGATACAAACCAGCTAGATTTTCAAAAGCTTCAAAGTCTTGGTCTGTGAGTCACTCTTCAGTTTGGGAGCTGGGTCTGTGGCTTTGAGCAAAAGGTGCTTTCAAAGGAGGGCTTTCCAGAGCACAGCTCCCAGCCAGCTGTTAGGACCCCACCCTTTTCCCTTTATTGTCAATGTGACTCACCAGACGAGAGCAGTCAGACTGAGCTTTCTGCTAGCGTGGTGAGGTAGCAGACACTGGCATAGCACGGTAGTGGTTCGGGGAGATTTCCGCAGGTCTGCTCCCCACCCCTGCCTCAGAGGAATAAAGAGAACGTAGTTCCCTACTCAGGCTTTCGTAGTGATTAACTTACTAAGGAACTGAAAATGCCCCCCTTGTACAAGCTGAGCTGCCAGGGAAAGAGGGAGGAGTTCCCCAGGCCGCTGGCACCTGTCTCTGGGTCTCACCATTAGCACTTGCTGCCCAGGGAACCAAACCAGGGTCTGAGAGATGCTGACGCCCTGAGCGCCCCAAAGTGCACAGAGCTGAGTAACAAACTGCTATCCTCAAGCAGAGCTAGACTTGGCTTTACATTCTATCCTAAAACTCCTTTTAACCAAGCTTAGCTTCTCAAAGGCCTAACCACGGCATGGCACTGCAAGATCCTTTCTGTAGGCTAATTCCTCCTGCCCAACGGCTTATGGAGTGTCCTCACAGCTAAAAAAGGATTCTGTCTCCTTCAAAGAAGTTTTGTTTTCGGTCCAGAGTACTTGTTTTCCTGACTTGTCCAGCTAGCCTCGCACCAGCTTTCAAAATGCACTATGCTTGATTGCCGATCGTGTTTTAACTTTTTCTTTCCCTGTTTTTATTTTGGTATAAAGTCATTGCCTTTATTTGTAAAGCTGTTATAAATATATATTATATAAATATATTAAAAAGGAAAATGTTTCAGATGTTTATTTGTATAATTACTTGATCTACAAAGTGAGAAAAATGAATGTATTCCTGTTTTTGAAGAGAAGAATAATTTTTCTCTAGGGAGAGGTACAGTGTTTATATTTTGGATCCTTCTTGAAGGTATGAAATTGTAAATATTTTTATGAGTAAATGTTAAGTAGTTGTTTTAAAATACTTAATAAAATAATCCTTTTCCTGTGGAAGAGAAAGATGGTCTCCTGAATTTTTAAAATAACTTGATTGTATCATGTGGCTGTCTATCCTCTTTTTTTGGCTGAAGGCAACAACTATTAATAGTTAATCTTGGTGTGATTTCATTCAACTTTTCATGTGCTTTGTATTCAGTCAAAATAAGCTTAGTCAACTTGGCAGGTAAATATTGGTTTAATTTTTTTTTTTTTAACCCTTGCCAGGGATTTGCGATCATCTCATGCCTCCTTCCTCAGAGGTAAACAAAAAGTACATTTCCCCCCCCCAGTCTGCTTTAGTCATGGTCCTTAAAAGTTGACATAAAACTAACGTATGAAATCATGGGCTGGAGTGTCTGGGGAGCTTGCTGGAGGGGTAGGCACATTGAGAAGAGATGTAATAGATTATTAAGCAATGAGAATGGATGCTGGGGATAGCGCCTCTTTGCCAAGGCAGTCTAACTTTTTCAAATCTAGCAAGGTCTAATGGATTTGCCATATCCTGTCTTATTGCTGCTGGAGGCAACATTCCATAATTATTTTCTGTATCCTTCCTGAACTTCCTCTCGGGTGTGTTTGTGCGTGAATGAATATTTGGTGTTCCTTAGACAAGTGCTCTTATTTAAAAAAGAAAAAAACAATTCCATGGGAAAAAAAGTGGGAAATGACCCGAGTATTTTTGCCTCTCCCCTTCACCTTGATTGGCAGCATTCCTGTCAGATGCTCCCTCTCAGGGGTGTCCTGATGTTTCCTGATGGCCAGTGCCTGTCTCCACACGCTGCAGCCCCCAAAGCATGAGTCTTCCAGAACCCTCTGGCTGTCTGCAGCCCAAGCAGGGAAGCTGCCTCCAGGGATTTCTCAGCCTGGCAGAGGCACCACCTGGCCATTAGGACTGTTTGCTGCAAATGTCACCTTCCCTGTCCTGTCTCTTGGGCCAACAGGCAAGAGTGAGCACTGTCTCGTTTGTGCTAGGTGCATGTGGAATGCACCATCTGAAAGACACAACTGTCCCCAGACCATGTGCTGTTAGCTGGTGGTCTATCACCTCCCTCTTTGCGCCTGTTTTTGACTAGATAAAATAAGGATCTGAGCCCTTCTCACAAATCCTATAGCAGGCAGATGGCAAATTCTGTAAGTCACTCTTTTTCCCAGCTCCTTAAGGCCTAAGCCTCCAGATCTGCCTGCTAAACCCCTGAATTCCTCCATGAGTTGCCAGACCTTTCTAGCTAGACTTTTTTGGTAAAAGCTTGAACAAGTCAAATTCATCCTGGTGATGGAGCCCGGGGTTGAAATCAAGGCCAAACCCTTTGTGCATGCCCCTCTCTCTTTCCTAGGCAGTGACTCAAGGAGTAGCTGTGGGGACAGAAGGAAGTGGTAGCAACCTGATCTAAAAAAAGATTCGAGGGTTCCACACGCAGTCAACCCAGAATCCCCTCCAGGAACCTGCCCCTGTCAAATACCCCTCGAAGCTGCAGCTGTCCCTCTGCCTTCTTTTCTGCTTCCAGTTTGCCCTTGACCTTGCTTCTAGCCCAGTTTCAGCAGGATCCAAGTGTGCGCTCAGAGGGAGGTGCGGGGGAGGGGTTTGCACCCCAGCCTTCTGCCCGCTGGGGACAAAGAGGACCTCTGTTTAAACAGGGGGTGTGTGTAAGTATGAGGGGGTGAAGCACTGGCTCTGGGCCCAAGGAGAGGTGGCAGGAGGCAGGGGAGCGGAGGCTTGGGATCTGGCCGCCTTCAGACAGGGCGTGATCCGCCGGCCTGCCGGCATGGTCTCACCCAGCGCTGACCTGCCTCGCCTGTTGACACAACGTCACGTTTCCGACTGCAGCCCTTTCATGTGCGGCCCGCGGCTAAATGCGGCTGCCGGTTCCTGGAAGCAGACGTGCCTGGCACCGCGTCAGCAGAAACCTGATCCCCGGGGAAGCTTGGCAAGGCCTCGGGATCGCTGGGCCCCCAGAAATAGGGCCTGGCAGCCGGCGTGGGACAGCAACCCCCTCGCGCTCAGCAGGGGGGGGATCGGAGCGCTCTCCTGCAGGGCTGGGTGGGGTAGGGAGCTGGATTTAGGCAGAGCACCCGGACCAGGGCCTGATTAACTGGAAGCTAGAAGCTTCCCACGGGCCATCGCTCATTAATGCAGCCTAACAACCTAGAAGTACCATTATGGGTACTATTATAATTTCCATTTTGTAGACAGATAAGAGCAGGCTAAGAGAGGGGTGGTAACTTCCCAAAGTCAGATAGCTTCCTCCTAGGGGCTAAACCATTAATAGGATGGTGGATTTGTTGGACTGTGGACTCTTTTTTTGATACAGGGTCTCGCTCTGTCGCCCAGGCTGGAGTGCAGCGACGCCATCGGAGCTCACTACAGCTTCGAATTCCTGGGCTCAAGGGCCTGGGGATCCTGAGTAACTGGGACTACAGGCGGTACCACCATGCTCGGCTAATTTTTCTATTTTTTGTAGTCTCACCATGTATCTCAGGCCGGTCTCTGACTCCTGGCCTCAAATCAGCCTCCCACCTACAGCCTTCCAAAGTGCTGGGATTACAAGCGTGAGCCACTGCATCGCACCCTGATTGTTGATCTCTTAAGGCTTTCACAGAGCCCAGTTGTTAATAATTGTAATAGTACCAATATTGATATTACTACTAATGACAATAACAGCATACATCTTTGTAACATTTACTATTTGCCAGGCACTCTTCAAAGCACTCCACCTACAATAGCTTCAATTATCGCAGCAATTTCTGAGGTAGGTACAATTATTATACAGTTAATGAACTGTAGGCACAGAGAGGTTAAGTAACTCGCTCCAAGTCACACAGCTCGAGTGGCGAATTGGAATTTAAATGTAGGCAATTTGGTTGCAGAGTCTATGTGCTTAACTACAAAACTACACTGCCCATCTAGTTCAATTAATAATGATAATAGTAAAATAGTAATAATTGCAACTATTATCATATTTTGAGTACTTTCCTTATGCTAGCACTATATTAAGCATTTTATGTGGGTTATCTCTGTTTCTTATAACAACTGTGAAGAGTAGCTACCAGCATGCCCTTTTTTTTAAATCAAAAAGATTTTTTTAACATGCTTATTTTATAGATGAGAACACTAGAGCTCAGAGAGAGGAAATGCCTCATCGGAGGTGACACATCATGTAAGGGACAAAGCCATACCCTTTCTCTGGTATGGTCATTAACAACTGGGCTCTGTGAAAGCCTTAAGAGATGTGCTGGCTCACGCCTGTAATCCCAGCACTTGGGGAGGCGGAGGCAGGAGGATCGCGTCTAAACTGAGCTCCTGTGATTCTAGGCTTTGACACGCTATCTCATTTAATCCTCAGAATAGCCCTGCGGAGTAGGTACTGTGATGCCCAGTGTGCGATGAGATAACCAAGCTCAGAATAAAGTTATTTGCCCAAAGCTTTATTTGCTTCCTTACAAATGTCCCCACGTACCATCCCACAGCCAAGAATGGGCCCATTCTCTGGTCAGAGGAATGGATCCAGCAGGACTGTCGGGGCATATGGGGGACCCTGCAGGTTGACTGTGCTGTAACCAGAATCCGGGTTTGAAGAAACTCTATATTGCAGTGTTCCGGGGTGATGGTGGGGAGACTCCTTTTCTCACATCCCCCCTAAGGTGAGGTGAGGTGAGGTGGAGGGCCCAGAGCAGTAGCTACAGGGGTATAGGAGCCAAAGCACCACCTGGGCCAAGGCAGTTCTGCTGGAGGGAGGGAGGCCGAGATTGAGTTCCAAGCTCTCTGCCCCCACAGCTCCGGTCCCTCTCGGGTTCCTCCAGCCCTCCCACGCCCTGGCCCATCTCTCCCCCTTGGCTGGGGAGCGGTGAGCAGGAGGCCGCTGGCTTCGTGGAGCGGGGCCAGGATCCCAGGTTAGAGCCCGGGGTGCCACCAGGTTTCTCCTCGGGCCTCTGGAGCCCACCGCGAGGCTCACGGAGGAGACAGATGTGTGGCGTTCCCGGGTGGTTTCACGTGTTCACAGGGTCGGTGTGTTCTCCTGAGAGCCGGCATCCCCTGAGGCGTCTGCCACCTGGCGTGAGGGGAGGGAAGGCTGTGGGCTTCTCGTCCCTCTTCAGCCAGAGCAGCTTTTTCTCTGTTACTGCTGAAAAGACACCACCAGCAACAGGTTTGGAAGGCCCCTTCCTCGGGCACTGCCTCCACCTCGCCCACCTCTTTTCCTGGGATCCAGCGGGAGGCTCGGGCCATTCAAAGCCACCCCCACACCCCACCCAGCACCACCCCTGTTTACCCCGAGCCATCTGTTTGGCCCGACAACCGCAGCAGAACATGAGCTGGGCGAAACCTCTCCCATCGGCCCGGGAAGCCACTGACACGTTCGTCTCGCGGCTGGGCCATCCAGTCTTGTGATGTGGCTGGATTTGGGCCCAGAAGGTTTCTTCCTCTATAGATGGGGCCCTCCCTTCCCAGGGGGAATCTCAGCAAACACATGGAGGTGGGATGCGACCGCGTCACAAGGCTGATGGGTGGGGGGTCAGCCTCGGGCTGGGACCAAAGGGACAGGGGCAGCCAGCCTCTGCTGCCCCTAAGTCCTGGCCCTGCTCTCCCCAACCCCTCCACCCCCCTTCGAGGGGGGCAAAAGGGAAGAAACTTGTGCTTATTTGTTTGATTGAAGAGCAAATATGTTATTTTGAAACCGAATTATGGAGGGACGTGGGGGTGGGGATTATGCAAGGGGCTCAGGGGAATTCAAGCAGGGAGGGAAAAAGGAGGGAAAACCACTCTGTTTCCTGAAAAAAAAAGTTTCTTAAAATTTTAAATAAATATCCAATATTTTGTATCTTTTTTACTATGGAGAATTTAAAGCATATACAAAATTAGAAACAACAAAAGAAAAACAGCTCAATTAAAAAATAGGCAAAGGATGGGAATAGACATTTCTCCAAAAAAGATATATAAATGGCCAATACGCACTTGAAAACATGCTCAGCGTCATTAGTCATCAGGAAAATGCAAATCAAAACCACAGTGAGATACCACTTGGCACCCGCTAGGATGGCTATGAGAATAATAATAATAATAATACTAAGGCAGAAAACAACAGGTGTTATAGAGGCTGTATAGAAAGTGAAACCTTTGTACATTGTTAGTGGGAATGTAAAATGATGATGCTACTGTAGAAAAAAGTTTGGCAATTCCTTAAAAAGTTAAATACAGAATTACCATACCCCATAATTCCACTCCTAATAGGTATATATCCACAAGAATTGAAAACAGGGACTCAAATTTGTGGACATATATGTTCATAGCAACACTGTCACAAGAGTCAAAAGGTGGAAGTAACCCGAATGTCCGTCAACAGATGAATGGATAAACAAAGTGCGACACATACATGCAGGGGGGTGTTACTAAGCCGTGAAAAGAAATGAAGTACTGGTACATCTACCACATGGACAGACCTCGCTAACCTGCTACGTGGAAGAAGAAAGGCACGAAAGCTCATATATGATTCCACTTGTATAAAATACACAAAACAGATAAACCCACAGAGACAGAATACAGATGGGTGGTTTCCAGGGGCAGGGGGAAGGGAGAAAATGGGGAGAGACTGCTTAATGGGCATAGGGATTTTAATGTGGAATGATAGAAATGTTCTAGAACCAGATGTGGTGGTTGCACAGAATCACGAATGTATTAAATGCCACTGATTTGTTCCATTTAAAAATGGTTAATTTTATGTGAATTCCACTTCAATAAATTATTTTTTAAAAAGCACCCAGAATAGCATAATGAACCCTCCATTTATCAATCTGCCAGCTTCAATAGTCATCAGTTCATGCCCAATTCAGTTTCATCTAGAATATCCACTCCTTCTGCTCTTGTATTGTTTTGAAGTGGATCCAGACATCATATAATTTCATTTGTAAATATTTCAGTATATATCTTTAAAAGACGAGTATTCTAAAAATATATATATATTACAACAGCACTATAATACCTGAAAAAAATTTAACAATACAAAAAGGCAATTTTTCAGACTAATTTTCTAAATAGGAGTATGGGATGGCTTCAAAACATACAATGTTATCAGTGAGAAAAAATTGCTCCCCATCCCCATCCGTCATCCTGGCCCCCTGCCTTTACCACGCTCTCCCACAGTAGGCAGGTAGGCACTGTTTTAACTACTTTTATAGTTTATTTATGCAAATACATGTAAATGTGGACGTGGGCTATCACTTATCCCCCTTTTTAACGCAAAAGGAGCATGCTATTCACACTGTTCTGCACTCATTATTTAACTTACGTCTTGAGGAGCTATCCACATGAATACATAGAAATGCTTTTAATTCTTTTTTTTACAACTGCACAGTATTTCATTGTATAGATGTACTATGATTTATTTGACCAGTTCCCTATTATGGAAATTTGGATTATTTTTGATTTTTTGCTATCACCAGCACGGCTTCAAGGAATAATTTTATACATATGTCATTTTGCAGGTGTATAGCAATATTTAGGGGGCAAACTCCCAGATGAGATCGCTGGGCCAATGGCATGAGCATCTGTCATTCTGATGGGTACCACAGACTGTCCTCCATGGGACACAGTCCACACTCTTAGCAACCCAGGAGAGTTGCCTGTCTTGGAGGCAGTTTGCAAGAGATATCAGAAATCTTATATCATGTACACCTTGAGGCCAAATGGTTCCACTTCTAAGAGTTAGCCTAAAGAAGTTATTAATCAGGTTTTCAAAGATTAAGCTACAGAATTGGACATCTCTGTGTCATTCATAGTGGAAAGGAAGGAAAAGAAAATCAGAAAAACGGCCCAGAGTTAACTTGTTGAGTAACTTATAGTATGTGCAAAGGCTAGAATGCTAAATAGTCATGAAAGGTTATGTTAGGAAAGTAAGTTTATTATTGTTTATTTGTTGTAGAGGGGGGAAAACGTAGGCCACAAAAAAGTATGTTGAGACAGATCCTATTTTTGTTTTTTTAAAATATTTATTTATTTATTTATTTATTTATTGAGACATAGTCTCGCTCTCTTGCCCGGGCTAGAGGGCAGTGGCGTTGGCCTAGCTCACAGCAACCTCAGACTCCTGGGCTCAAATGATCCCCCTCTCTCAGCCTCCTGAGTGTCTGGGGCTACAGGCGCTTGCCACCAGGCCTGGCTAAATGTTTTATTTCTGTTTTTAGTTGTCCAGCTAATTTTTTCTATTTTTAGTAGAGATGGGGGTCTTGCTGTTGCTCAGGCTGGTCTGAAACTCCTGACCTCAATCGATCCTCCCGCTTTGGCCTCCCAGAGTGCTAGGATCACAGGTGTAACCCACCACGCCCAGTCCAGATCCTATTTTTAAACCAAGAACAATATGTACGCTTTTGAATGTTCTCTCTGCTTCAATGTTTACACTGTAAAATGAAGACAGTGATAATCAGTCCACTGAGTTATGAAGATTAAATGAATTAAAATGTCTAAGATGCTTAGAACAGTGTCTGGCACTGAGGAAGCTCCATGTCAGGGTTCGATAAAATTAGTGTTGTCATCACTATTATTATTATTGTTATTATTATCATTATTAAGTGTATTTTAGTTACATAGGAAAAAGGTCTGACAGACAATATAACAAAATTTTAATCATCTTAGCAGGACTTTTATTGTTCCTTTAAGAATTTTGGCTTTTCTATATTTTCTTTTCTTTTTTTTTTTTTACAATGAATGTGTTATTTCTGTAATATATATCATGAAGTGAAAAAAGAAGGATAATAATGGAGTTTCAAAGTAATCTTGGAAGTCTGCACCCAGCAGAGTCTCAGGAGATGATGTGGAAAGAAGAGGTAGGAGGCTTTATTGGGTTTTGCCAGCTCAGCCTTGGGCAGGGCCAGCCCTACACACTGGGAAGAAGGCAACTCCCTGCGAAGGGTGAGTGGAAGGGTTTAGGGAAGGCTCTCTCTGCCCACGTGCACATAGAAGCTGTGACCAGGGGCCCTGACAGTTAGGGAGATGACCAAAAGGTGTCCATGAGGGTCTGAAGACAGGGGCCCTAACTCATTCACTGCTGTGCTCCCAGTACCCAGCCTGACACAGGCAGAAATTCAGTCAGTGTTTCCTGAATGAACAAGAGAATCTAGGCTCTGCTGTGTGAGAAAGAACTTGGGAAAGTTCTTTCACCTCTCTGAATCTGTTTCTTCAACCACCAAATAGAGATATTAGTGATCTTGTAGCAATTACTGTGAGGATGAAAAGAAATTCTTATTTAGAGTAGGTAACATCTAGCTCAAATTAGGTATGTGATAGGTGCTCAAGCATTTGTTGACTAAATGAATGAAAGGAAGGAATGACAATTAAGAAATTATTCTTACTAAAGTGTAAATGACTGATACATTCTTTCCTGAAAGATTACTTCACAGGGAACAAAGGGAAAAGCCGGAAGACACCTCATATGTGCATATCAGATTCTGTATTAAGGACTGCACTAGGCACCATGCATGCATCAGCTGGTGCAATCTCCATTATACATTTACAGAAATTAAGACTCAGTGAGATTGAGTAACTCACTCAAGGTCACACAGCAAGCAGATGGCACAGACAGGATTTAAATCAACATATGACTCAAAAATCCTTGCTGAAAGAGTCCCGGATGTCAAGATGGACAAACACATGACGAGGAAAGAGGGTCAGAGACAAAGTCCTGACTTTGTGCTGAATTACCCATCAGGTAGACTGAGTGCCAGTTCAGAGCACTGGGAAAGCAGTTCCAGCTCCCTTCCATTCCCTCAAAATTGGAAAATAATTTCTCATTGATACTAAAAGAAAATCGAGATAATCTGATGAGGAAAATCAAGGCCTTATTGGGGTTTCTCTACATTTGTAAGTTTAGTGTTTTCAGTTTGTATTTCCTATGGGGAGTGAGCACTTTAACACTGGAGCCTCAGGACCTTCGGGCTTCATTCCCCTGGGGGCTTAGGGCCCCTCTAGATCTTACCCAGCAGTGTTAGGCTGCGCCTCGGAGGGGAGGGGAGGAGGGGACCTGCCTAGGCTCCGCTTCCCTGGGGGCCGCTGTGGCTACGTGCGTGCGGGGTGTTTCTCCAGGCAGTGGCCTCGGCTCCCCTGACCCGTGGCTTCTCACGGACTGCCTTTCAGACAAGGCACTCACTGTCCGGGCATGTTCCAAGCCACGGGCTCGAGTCCCAGCCAGCCCAGGCCTGTTGCAATGAGTCAGCCTTTCACTGGGGAAAAACGTGGTGACTGGCCTCCAAGTCACTTTTTCCAGCTTGGCCCTTGTCATGGGCTGGGCCTGGGGAGGCCTTCGTTTTTCCCTTTGGGATGCTGCTGCCTATGAGGTGTTCCCAAGGGTCCCTGGGAAGCCGGGGGGGCTGAAATTCCCTTGGTTGAGTTGCTTCAATTCAGCCAAAGGAAGGTCCCTCGAGGTGTCTTGGTCGCTTCCACTTGGTCTCTCTGCTCGTCTTCCCTGGCCCATATAAGCAAAAGTAGAGGCCACAAAGGGTAAGTCTTTACCTCCCATACAGTTGTGCCCAGATGGTGGGTGGGGGGCGGGGAGAAGGGGGGTATACAACAAAGTCCCCCTTTGTTACCTTTCGCAGGCCACGCTGGCTCATCAACCCCAGTACCTGGAGCTTGGGGCGCGCTTGGCCTCTTACCAAACAGTGATGCTTTCCTGAAAGACGATGCTCCCCCGGGGCCCCTTGAATTTTAAAGCAAGCACGTTACCTTCTGTGAACCTTCCCCCACGCCACCCCCAGCCCTATGCCAGGTGTCCGGTTTCAGAGCTGTTCACCTTACCTGCTTCTGACTCACCTTTGGCTCTCCAGGAGTTCGAGAGGCCTCCCTTGCACCGACAGGCTGAGACGGGCTCTCCCAGTGCCACTGGGTGGGGGGGAGGGGAGGCAGTGGTCATCAGTCAAGGGCCGGAGGGTGTGCGAGGGCAGGGGGTTGGCCCTCGTGGATCCTGGAGCAAATTCATTCTCTCTAGAGGAAACATCAACCTCCCCTGAGGCCCTTACTTAGAACCTCCTCTTCATTTTTGTGATTAGCAAAGATTAATCTCTTAATTGTTCATTCACTCAGGCCACAGATATTTTTTGACCCCTTTCTATGTCAGGTACTGGGCTTTGGGGCTACAGAGGTGCACAGAAGAGTCACGATCCTGTCCTGGTGACGCTGACCATCCGAGGGGACACACGTACTAACCTGATAACGACACAGCTAGAAACCAACGATGGGTGATAAATGTGCAGGAAGAGCACCTGAGAACAGGTCACAGTGCCTGGGGCGTTCAGCAGAGGGTTGCCCGAGATGGATGGATAAGTAGGAGTTGCCTGGTTGGGATGAGAAAAAAGATGAAGTCCTAACTCTTAGTCCCTCAAAATGCGACCTTATTTGGAAATAGGGTCTTTACAGAGGTAATCAAGTTAACGCAAGGTCATTAAGGCGGGCCCTAATCCTGACTGGTGTCCTTATCAAAAGGGGGGATGTCACGTGAAGATGAAGGCAGAGATGGGGTGATGCGTGTACAAGCCAAGGGATGCCAAGGACCGCCAGCGAGCACCAGAGGCTGGGAGCGGCATGGAGCAGACTCTCCCTCACAGTGCTCAGAGGGAACCCACCCTGCCGACACCTTGATGTTTCCCAGAACTTGAGATCATGCCTTTCTGTTGTTTAAGCCACCCTGAGTGTGACCTTTTGCTACGGTAGCCCTAGTAGACTGCTTCAGCGTTACAGGCAGAGGAAACCACAGATGCAAAAGCCCCGAAGGTGAGGGAAAGGAGGCAGGTTTGAGAAAGAAGGTGGCCCTGGCCTGAATGCAGAGTCAAACATTCCTCTATGAGAGGGAACTGGATTGGTGTGGGTGCCTCTGGCAACTATAAAAACAACAATAAAAACAATAACCACCTTGGAGAAATATAGAATGCACAAGATAAGCCTGGGGAGGCAGGAAGTGACCACGGCACCTGTGAAGGTGGGGATTGCAGCCTGTAATCCTCAGAGAGAGGGGAAGCTGGCAGAGTATCCAGGCCACCCAGACCCTAGTTCGAGCTGTGCGGCTTTGGGCAAACTGCTTTCTGTCTCTGAGGCCATAGTTCTTCAATCTCTTCCCTTATCCAGGACATTCTGTGACCATGCAACTGGCAGCGTGCCAAACATTGCCATCATGTGTGCAATGAGCCAGTGAGGGGGAAGGGAGAAGAATGAAAATGGTATCAGACACAGTGTTTGTTCTTATGAAGCTTGTAGTCTCGTTGGAGAAATGACATTCATTTGGGCCAGTGCACAATAAAACTACCAAGTGTGTTAAGAGGACAGTGACAAAGATGTTCTCAGGGGCCAGAGTGGCAGCTTCCCTCATGGGGGTCCTGATGCCTGGGCCAACCCCCGTGGCCCTTTCTGTGCTGCTCAGCTCCACCCTGCCCTATAGCTGATTGATCCAGGGGTCAACACACGACCCAAGCTGGGCCAATCAGAATCCTTCCCTGAAATTCTTTTTTTTTTATATTTTGGCCTGGATCTAGGGAAGAAAATTGAGTTTCTCTTGAGGAAACAGGATACTTTTCGTGGCCAAGTTTGCTGCTACGCAGAAGGGCTGGTTTGAGGGAATGGAGCTGACAGGTAGAGATAAGAATGGGGAAAGAAGGAGAAAGAAGGAGACAGAGAGCATATGAGAGTGCCCCCAAGCTCCCCAGCTGTCCTGAGACCTGCTGTACCTTGGCTTTTTCTGTGCCTCCATGAACTACCTATACATTTTCACCACACATTTCTTCTTTTTGCCTAGGCTGGTTGGAGAGGAGTTTCTGTTGCCTATAATCATGAAAGAGTTCTTTCTCACACAGGGTCCACCTGCCAACCTTAGGCATGGTTTATTAATGAGGTAACTGGGACCCTGCACTTGGCCCTAGTGTGTGCTACTGTGTCAGGGACCAAGAAGCTTTCCCTGCCCTCTTAGGAAACTCTCCATGGAGCTGAGTTAGGCCATCCTCATTCTGTATACTATGCAAGGTGCTTGAGTCTCCATAATACCTCCATAAGCCTGGCCTCAATTTATTTTGCTTTGCAAACCCTACAAGGGAGGAGTTAAATCTTCTCCACCCGGATCTTATAATTAAAGAAACTGAGACTCAGAGGAGGAGAAATGTTTTTCTCCTCTATTCCTTTTTCAGGCCCTCTAGTCCTTAAGATGGCACACATGACCTTGGGCAGTTAAAGCCTTGATCATCCTTCTTTTATGAAGGATGATTTTATCTGTAAACATTTAAAATCTATTTATCTGTAAACATTTCCCTACAGATAGGGAAGGGAAATTACTAAAGGTTTGTGCAGAGCCTGAAGCGTGACTTCAGGAAGGCAGGCACAATCTTTTATCTGTATAAGTCCAGTAATCATTGTATACACAGTGCTAGGCATAAATTAGGTGCTCAACGGATGTCTGCTGAAAAAGACTAAGAATAACATCTTATTTATTGAGTGTTTACTATGTGCCAGGAACTGTTCTAAATGCTTTATGGGTATTCATTTAGACAACCCACACCCAGCCTTATGAGTTTGGTACTATAATGCCCATTTTAGAGATGAGAGGGCTGAGACAGAGAGAGGTAAGTTCCTTCTCTGAGCTTACACAGCTAGTAACTGTCAGAGCAGCCTCCAGCCTGCTGGCCTCCATGTACACTTCTAACGTTGGACTGTATTGCCTATCTTCAAATGAATAATGAATAAAAGCATACCAGCTAGCTACAGGCATATATATACACACATGTGTTTAAGGAGAGCTTATATTGGAGAGAACCTCAGGGTAGTAAGGCCTAGTGAAATCTAAGCTCCAGAAAATTCTCCAAGGAAGTGGGATGAAATGAACCTTAAATCTGGGTAAGACTTTTGAATATTTAAAAAAAAAGATATGGACACTTAGGTCAAGAATCTCCTGATTTTCAAATCAACATAATAATTGCTTTCATGAATTGAGCACTTTCTCTGTGTCCTGCACGCTGCCTACTTTATCTTCTGAATCTTCTTGCCCTCTCTGTGTTAGAGTGTCAGAGGCTCGTCTAATCACTCTTTGAAACCACTCTCCCCTCATCCCCTGCAGTCCACAGGAAAGTCAGCCTCGTGGGCTGTTCTTTACAAAGCCACAGCATCTGCCCTTGATAATGACCAAGTTTCCAAGGCAAAAATTGACATATACTTACGACATTGATAGGCCCAAAAAATTGAGGCCAGAAGGACCAGCACTCTGGCTTGTGGGTTGGCTGTGACCCAGGCCTGCAAAAGATCCATCCATGAAGGTGGAGAGGCCTCGGGGGAGGGCTCTGTACCCACCGGCCGCGTTCGCTGGAAGACTAGATTTCACTCACTATTTCCACTGAAGATCTCGAGAGCACCCACTTCACCCTGGGAGCAGGGACGGGCTGCTTGTTAGCTTTGAGGCCAGGCCAACCGCAAGACAAGAAAAGGCACATCCCAACTTCAAAGGGCTGCTGAAGGCCAGGGCAGCTGAGCAGAGCTTCGCGCCCCCACGGTGAATCCAGCTGCATGGGCAGCAAGCAGGTGCAGGGCGGCATGGAGGGCTGCCTGCCCGCTCCGCGGCCATCTGAATTGCCGACAAGGAACTCCACAGAAATTTCTTTTCCATACAGCCTCATCTTTCAGGAGCACAACTTCTGGGATCTTTGTGGGGAGTCCTAGGGATAAAAGACCTTTTGGAGAAAATGGCCCTTAAAAAATGCACCCTCACTCCTAAACGCATTAGAACTTTAAAAACTTTGGAGCATTTTCTTTACTCCTCGAACTGTGCTAAGCACTTTATATACATGACCTCATTTAATCCTCAGGACACCCTAATATAGAGATGAGGACTCTCCTCATTATATGCACTGGGGAAACTGAGGCTCGAGAGACTTTTTAAAGGTCACGCAGCTAATAAGTGGCAGAAGCAGGAGTCAAACACAGGCCTAACTTCAAATTCCTGGCTGTTAACCACAGTGCTATGTTGGGTCCTATTTAGGCACACATATTCACAAAAACCTAAATGTTTTACTCATATTTGTTCATCTATCAAATATTTATTAAGCACCTACTACAAGATAGGCACTGTTTTAGATGCTGGGGATACAGCAGGATGTAAACAAAACAGAAAAAAAACCTACCTTCATGGAAACTTACATTAATTACATCAGTAAAATTTAAAAAAGGATATTAAGTATGAAATGTCCAATTTCCTTAAGTGCTAAGTTTGACAGCTGATATCTCTGACGTTTTACTTTGACATTTCTTGTTTTATTTTTATTGTGAAGTTACCTCCTCAGTCTTTCAAATGCATGTTTTGGCTTGTGATTATCTGTCAAATTGTTTTTTAGAGCAATTTTTGTGAAACTATGGATAAGTCAAAAATTCATGTTATTTTTGAATAAACTGTCATGGACTCAATGCAGCGCAGACAGCAATAAATATCAATGAAGTGTTTGGGAAGGATGTGGCTGATGAATGCACAGTACGTGTATGGTTTGAGAAATTTTGTTCTGGTGATTTTATTCTTGAAGATGAGCCATGTGGGCGATCTGATACCAAGGTGGATAACGATGAGCTGAAAGCTATAGTGGAAGCGAATCCATCTGAACCCATGCATGAATTAGCAACAAGGTTTGACGTTACTATTCCAACAATATTGGACCATTTGAAATAAGTTGGTAAGGTAAAGAAGCCAGATAGACATGTTCTGCACGAATTAAACGAGTGTCAGAAGAGAAATCGTCTCAAAGTTTGCTTTTCTTTGCTGTCAGGACATAAAGGCAAATAATTTCTATATGGTATTCTTACATGTGATGACAAATGGATTCTTTCTGACAATCGGAAGCATTCAGCACAACGGCTGGATAGAGATGAAGTGCCAAAACACAGTCCAAAACCAAATACTCATCAAAAAAGGCTAATGTGTCTGTTTGGTAGTCTAGTGCTGGTATTATCCACTACAGCTTTATGAAAACTGGTCAATTGACTACAGCAGATGTCTACTGCAGACAATTGGACGAAATGATGAGGATGCTTGCGTTAAAATTAAGTAGCTGAGATTGGTCAATAGAGATAGGCCAGTCCTCTTGCAAGACAACAGTCAACCACATGTTTCTCAAACTACAGAGGCTGGACTTGGAGACTCTCTGTCATCCACCATATTAACCAGACCTTGCACCAACTGACTACCACTTCTTCCAGGCTTTGGACCACTTCTTGCAAGGAAAAATACTCAATTCTCAACAAGATGTGGAAAATATCTTTTGTGATTTCATCGCCACTTGCTCCCCAGTCTTCTTCACTGCTGGTATAAACAAGCTAATGTTAAGATGGCAAAACTGTGCCAGTAGTCTAGGCACATGCTTTGATTACCTGTACTGCTTCTTGTTTGAGATATTAATAAACTACACTTTTGATTTGAAATCGGACATTTCATATTTAATGACCTAATAACATTAAAAGGCAGAGATTATTGTCTCCATTTTACAGATGAAGTAACTGAGGTAGGTACTCCTTGTCATCTGCCTGACTCCCAAATCCATTAATTCATGTGTTTTGTTGTTCTTGTTGCTCAGCATATATTCCTGGAAAATTTACTAGAGGTCAGGTGCTGTTCTACGTGCCGGGATCCCAGTGGGGACCCAAGCAGATACAATCCCTGCCCTCATAGAATGTTCTTGTCAGATTGTTCTTGTGTGTCTTGTTAACCTGCAGCTGCTGCTCGGGGAACATGAACAAGCTGTACTGACTGTGCCCCTAGGAAGGTGAAGCTGTTCCTCAGACAAGCCCAAAGCAGAAGGGACAAGTCCAGCGGTGTGTGAAACAACCAAGTCAGCACAAGTGTCTGGGCTCATGGACGCCCTTTGCTCTCTCTGTATGGTGAACCCTGACCCATGGTGTGTTAGAAGGAGCTCTAGGGTAAAAGTCAGTAGCTCTGAGTCCTGATTAGCCATGTGACTTTGAGCCAGGTGTCTAAGCTCTCCAAGCTTCACTTTCCTTACCTGTAAAATGGAAATTGAAGCACTTGCCTTGCTGAAAGGTTTCCAAAAATGTGGCGAATTCAAGTGAAATAATGGCTATATGAACATATTTGGATATATCTCCTAAGTCCTACATTCTACTTTAGTGTCTTCCAGTTCTTCATTAACTATGACCACAATGCCTCAGAAAGGATCTTTTTATAAACTCATTCACCCATAGGTATAAATAACTGATGATATTTCAAGTCTTGCCTCTCCTGGGCCTAAAGCCTTTCTCATAAGAAAAAAACCTATGGATGGAAGGAATATCTGATTATGGCCAACGGGAGTAACAGGAACCAGATTTACCCTCCCACTTCAAACAATTAAGTACCTTAGCTGTGTCCTAGACAAAGCCCAATAATATTTATAAGAGTACAAAAATATCCAATGCCCAATAAGATAAAATTCCCAATATTTGCCATCCAATCAAAAGAATTCCCAGCGTACCCTGGAGTAGAATACAAGCTCCTGGAGGGCAGGGATTTTTATTTGTTTTATTTTCTGTTGTAACCCCACTTCCTAGAGGAGAGTCTGACATATAGTAGGTGCTGAATAATGATTTGTTGGATAACGAAAGAATGACCTGGGGTGTTAGACATCAGTGAGGATAATGGAAAGTTCTATTTTGTGCAGGGGGGCTCTTCCAGAGCCCCAGAAATCACCCAGTGCCTAAGGCCTGCCTGACTGATAAGTTCCCCAAATCAGCCCAAGTATAAAAGATGAGACCCTCTAGACAGTGACAGCCTTTAGGGAGGGAGACCTCTACGAGCCCTGACATCACGCAGGGAGGAAAAGGAAAGCTTTTACTCATGATAACCATCACTGTGAACCGCTGTTCCACACAGCACCCCACCTACCCCCCTTCAAACCCTGGCCTGTTTACTGGAAGGCACGACCCTGTTTTCTACATCCTGAGCGATGAGAGATTTCATCACTGGCTCAAGGCAAGACAGAGAAGGCAGGGTGTCAGGCCCTGGTGGTACGTCATGGCACATTTGGGGGGGTCGTGGTGGTAGGCGAGCTGTGGACGGTAGCGCATAGGCTGAACGCATCTGCTCATTCATTTGTTAATCCTTTTATTGCACACATATTAATTTGGGTCATGCCTTGTGCGTGGGGGTTCTAGACACAAGACAAAAATGACAAAAATGAAAATGATGGTGATTGAAACAAATTGCAAAAGCCACCATTTCTGAATGATTACCTTAGAAGGCAACGTGCCGGGGTGGCCGAAAACGTGGCTCTGAGCCAGGCTGCTTGGGCTCCGAATCTCAGCTCTGCTCCTTAGCAGCCATGTGACTCTGGGCAAGTTACCTAACCTCTCTGAGCGCCCATTTTCTTGTCTCTAAAATGGGGCTGGTATGAGTAAGTGAGTTAATACATCGAAAGCATGCAGAACAGTATTTGCTATTTCTTTGCTTGAGGTCATGTTAAATACTTTACAGCCTAAAACTGAAGGGAAGACGGTCATGGTTAAGAGCTCTGAGTTGGAACTTGGACACTTACTCACTGTGTGACCTTGAGCAGGTAACTTACCTTCTCTGAACCTCAGTTCTTTCATCTGGGAAGTGATGCAAAGAAAATTCCGTGAGGGTGGGAATTCCGTTTTGTTCACTCCTATCTCTGTAGTTCCTTGAACAGTGCCTGGCCCAGAGTGGGTGGATACTCAAGACAAATTCCTTGAATATATAATAATATATAATATTCAAGAAAAATTCCTTGGATATATAAAAACCACTTACATAATTTGTCAGACCTAGTGCAAAATGAAACTGTGGGGCTCTTATTTTAAAAATTAGTAAGAATTTCAAGACAGCAATAGTGGGGAGTTAAAACGAGTGTGGGGTCCTTCTAAGTGCAGGGTGGCCCTCTGACTGCACAGGCGTCATGCCCGTGAAGCTGGCTCTGACCACGATACCTGTCTCACAGAGCTGACATGAGGAGAAAGTGAGTTATTAATGTCAGCACGTCCTTGGCCCAGAGTAAGCTCTCGAGGCTGGCCGGTGTTACGCTCATGCTGAATGCTCACCTGCAGCCCTGGGAGAGCAGATAGGTGTTTGCCCATCCCATAGGCTGGGGGAGTGAGGCGCACAGAGGTGGTTAAATGACTTGCTCGCTGTCCCACTATTTACTGGTGGTGGGGGCAGGATCTGAACCCAGTTTGGCCACAGCTGACGCCATGGTGAGCGCACGGCAGGTGGAGGGACAGGCAGGCCCAGAAGCCTGGAGCGGGTTGGTGGGGAAGAGTTCTGGGTTTGGGCAGCTGCCCCTTCCTTTAGAGCTGACTGTTCCACAACCAGGCTTGCTCCTGCTGCTCGGCGGGGAACCCACAGGCCCAGACAGGCTCCTGAGCTGGGAAGCAGGAGTGGCCCTGCCTGTCCTATGACACACTGCGAGCGGGGGGGCGGGGGCTGGCAGGGATGCCGGGAGTCACACTGCACTCCCCAAGCCCTGCTCAGCGTCACGATGGAGGCCTGTGCCGCAGTGGCAGAGCCCAGACTGGCCATGGAGGCCTGAGTTAAGGGATGAAAGTCCAGAGTGGCAGCCTTTGCCACTGACAGCCCTGCTCTTCTCGTGACCTGTAGGGACAGCGCGTCCCTGCCCCACTCCTCCCTGCTCACCTCAGTCCCACTGGTCTCCTTGGGCCTCTTGAAACCTCGCCAAGTTCTTCCCACCCCAGGGCCTTTGCCCACGCTGTAGCCCCTGCTACAAACGACCTTTCCCCGACTCCTCCACTCCCATCAAACCCTGGCTCCAGGGTCACCTCCCTTAAAAAGCCTCCTCTTATCCTTTCCAAAGCACCACCGTGCTCACACTTCCTCTGCGTCCCCTCGCTTCCTACCCAGCCTGCCATTCCTGTACTTACTGACTTGCTTATCGGTTCACTGTCCCACGCCTCTCATCAGCACCTACACAGGGGACCCTCGAGACAGGGAGCACGTCTGGGTCTCTAGCCCCTCATCTAGAGCAGTGGCTGGCTGCCACGTGGCAGGGACTCAATAAATATGTGTAGAATCAGTGGACGAATGAATGGCTGTACCACACCGGGAAATGGATTTGTACTCTTTCAATCTCAGTTTACCCATCTGTAAAATGGGATTGGTACCTACTTCTTAAGGTGGCTGTGGGGATTACAATAAAGCTACCACTTATTGAGGGCTTACTGTGTTCCAGGTGCTGTGCTAGACACATGAAGCCTGGCAGGTAGAAAGTGCTCCATTACTGATAACTACTGCTTACATTACTCCCGTTGCTGCTACTGCTAAACTCCATAGGTTGGGGGCCCTGACTGAGGGGCTGGACCCTGAACATTAAAATGTGCCCCCGCCACTGGCTCCCAGGCGCTACTCTGAGGAAGAGAGGCAATTCTGGGGGCTGGAAGCAGAGGGAACCTCTGGGAAAGAAAGCAGCTCTGCAGTTCTCAGAGGGGTTCCTTCTTTTCGGATTTCTCTGTTCTCTCCGCTGATCCCATCCTGCCCCTCCCCCTCCCGCCCCACCCTTCCCAACCACACACCAGGAATAAACCCCGCACCCTGGGCGCCTCCAGTGTCATAGTTTCCTGCCTCTATGGTCACGGGCTGCTCTCGGGCTTGGAGGGATTTTCCAGCTCAGGGCGGTGCTGGTGGGACCCAGGGCAGAGTGACCTAAGAGGGGCTGTGAGGCCGGCGCAGAGCCAGGAAAGCCCCAGGCAGGCGCTCACAGAGAAGTGGAGCAGGGCGCAGAGGGCACCTGGGTCGCAGGGCCCTGGGAAGGGGAACCCGGCCTTCTACCTGACCTCAGCGAGGGCCCGATCCAGGCCACCAGGAGGCTCGCTGTCAGCCAAGCCGTCCTGGCCTTTGACCAGGGGCCTCCAGACTGACCGGGCCCAGAACAAGAAATCCTGCTTAGTGTCTGAAAATCCAGGCCAGGCCGGGTCCAGATGGATTCCAGCTCGCAGCCCCGCCCGCTCCTTGGGGAAGTCCTGTTTTCTCGACCTTCGCTTCCCCTTCGCACAGTGACCAAGGACTCCACTGTGACCTGCTCTGATCCCTTGCAGCCCCCAATACCCATCACAGATACCATCCCTAGAGAGCTATTTCCCCTCCTGGGTCTTTCTAATTTCCACTCCTGATACCGATCTACTTCTTCTAAACCAGTCAAGGACCTGATTTCTAGTCCTGTTCTGGCTTGGACTTACTCGGTGACTTCCAGTAATTTCCAGCCCTTCTCTGGGCCTCGGTTGCCCCATCTGTTAAATGAGGCCCCAAATGTTTCCTTTTCTTTCAGTTCTGATTTCTATTATAGGATTCAAAGAGCAGAGATTCAGCCATAAGACTCTTCCCAAGAAGGTAGGGGAGCTGGTCTGGCCCACACCCCCAGGGCTTGACAGTCTCCCACACAGCCCCGCCACCTGTCGAGGATTGAGAAGGCGCCTGCCGCCTTCCTATGTATGTGACCCTAGCCGAGTTTCTGTTGAATGGATGAGAATAAGATGTTTGGAGGATTCAAAAGTCAAAGTGCCTAACACAGTGCTTCTTAACACCTAGGAGGAGTGCATGAAGAGGAAGCCACAATGAATGTAGAAGAAAAGAACAAGACAGAAAGTCTGAAGAAAAAAAAAGTGGCTGAAGAACAATCCACTCAACAAATGTTAGGAGCATCTCCTATGTGCACTGGGATTACGAACATAAATACAGAACTCAAGAGCTCAGAACTCAAGGCACGTAAAGTGCAAGAGGCAAATGCAGCCTGATTATTCCCCAGCATCCATAGCTACTGTGTACAGTTGTGTAGGCTGTTCACTGCACAAGTCCACCCTCAGGGTTAGTGGGGTCTACAATTCAGGCCAGGCTCCATTTCCTAAGCATAGGCCTACGGGGCTTCATCTCCTAATTTTCACCCATGTGCCCTGTGGGCTAGCCCAGATCCTGCAGCACTGCACTGCCTTTCTCCGACCCAGTCAGTCCCCCAGCAACCAGGGTGCTCATTTCAGGTATAAATTACCACACACGTGTGCACACACACGCCCCCCATGAGCACTCTGTCAGCCTTAATTTGGCCTTCAAGCTCCTTCGTGATCTGCGCCCAGCTCCTTCTCTGCCTTTTCCTCCTGCGTGTACTCCTCACACCGCACGGTCCACACTGCAGCTTCACTTCCCTGGCTGAGCCATGTTCCAGCTGACCTTCACACGTGCTGTTCCCAGTCTGGAATAGCCCCTTTCCCCTGTGTGGCTGGCTAATGCCTCAGATGCTCAACTCTCGGTAGACATTATCCTCCACCACCCCCATCAGACTCCATTCCTTATGAGATGCCCTCATGGTGCCTGTACTTCTCTAAAGCATTTGCCAGAATTACAGTGAAATGATTAACAGCATTAATTGCTGATTATTGCCTTTCTCCCCTAGGAAATCAGAAGCTCCTGGAGCATAGGGACCACGTCTGTCATCTGCTGTATATGCTACACAGGCCATCTGTTTGTCTACCTATCTATGTATCTGTCTGGTATATGCTGTAACCCCAATGCGTATAGTTGGTGCTCAGTAACTAACTATTGAATAAATGAATGACCTTCGCTCGATATAATAAAGGCCAGAAGAAGTGATCCCACTTGTTTGAGGACAGGGAAGGCCATACACAGTGAGGTGTCTGTGTTTCAGGCGAATCTGGAAAGACCAGTCAAGCCCCCCAGAGAGCACTGGACACAGGGGGAGCAGTGTGCGCGGAGCCCGAGGGGGCCTGCTCGCAGGGCCACTTGGTCGTCTGGCGACAGTCAGAGGTCTCATTTTCCCCAATTGTCTGGGTGTCGCAGGACCTAGGCAGCCGCTGTGCCGTTGCTGAGAACATTTATAAGAGATTCTCCAAGTCTCCTGACTGAGGGAGCGTGAACCGCATATGGTTCCAAATTTTGTCATAAAACCACAACGTGACTTTGGAAGCTCTACCATGCAGTCTCGACTTGGCCGGCAATTTGGGGCAGATTGTTCTCTTGGATGCAAAGAGGGCCACTGCGGTCCAGGGAGAGTGCAACCAGGAGGCCGTAATGAGTACCTTCTTGAGGCTGACCTTAGAGTGCTTCCAGCTGTGCCCACGACAGGGCCTTTCCAGTGCCAGCTCATTTACCTCGAATCAATTACGTATTAAATCTTAAATTTAAATTACTTTTAAAAGTTATCATGAACCCTTTCAAACACAATGAGAGAGAATAGTAGAATTGACCTCATACATAACACCCGGCTTCAAGGGTTATCAATTCATGGACAATTTTGCCTTATTTTTACCCAAATTGGAATAGCTTAAATCAAATTCCAGGCAGCACATCATGTTATCTGCAACTGCTGTGATCGGTTACTCCCTTTTAAACACAAGTAGCCCCTGTTTGTTACAGGCAAAAAAAAAAAAAAGTTTTTAATTTTAAAAGAAAATTACATATATTTCAATCACCCAGCATTGATTTAAATGGAGTGGCTGTCAGAAGGAGTCACCAGGTCGGGTTTGAATCTCTGTTTTGTCACTCGCAGTTGCAGGACCCTGGGCGAGGTGCCTCAGCTTCCTTGGGTGTCAAATGGGCGTGCGCCGTGTATGGGCTGCCGTGCGGATGGAAGGAGATGGTGGCTACTGGCGCGACGCCGGCCCATGCAGGGCAGGTGTGCTCGGTGCAGGCAGGAACAATGCCGATGGAGCGTCCCGCCTGCTCTCGGGCCCACGAGCTTGGCGTTGGAGGTCCACAGAAGCACAGCTGCTTCGCCCAC
The DNA here is from genome assembly GCA_963575035.1 of Avahi laniger. Classification (NCBI taxonomy): domain Eukaryota; kingdom Metazoa; phylum Chordata; class Mammalia; order Primates; family Indriidae; genus Avahi; species Avahi laniger. Next base: position 32,745 of record CAUYSK010068534.1, on the reverse strand, counting down.
GGATCAGAGCCTGGCTTCTCAAGAAGGGAGGTGGCCTGTGTGGGCGGGGACACTTCTGTCTGCCTGTGGGGGGTTGGAATCTCAGATCTCTGGGTCACTATTTTTTTTTTCAGCATAATATGGGGGTACAGATGTTTAGGTTACGTGTGTTGCCCTTGCCCCCCCTCCCCCCCTCAGTCCAGGTTTCAAATATGTCCATCCCTCTGCGTGGTGCGCATTGCACTCTTTGTGTACACATATACCCATCCCTGGGTCACTTTAAGTTGCTTCTAGGGGCTGACCTCAGTGCTGGGTTTTTGACTAATCCACACGCTTCGATCAGGGTGACTTTTGCCTTAAAATTCCACACCCTTTGCTCTGGAGGGGAGGGAAGAGGAAACGCTGAGAGGAAGATGTGCCCTAGACCTCTCCACTTTACAGATGGGAAGACTGAGGCCTGGCTGGTGAAGACACTAGGATTCCAAAGCTGCTAATGGTAGAGACAGGACCGGGGGCCGGGTTCTAGACTCAGTTTTCTCACCTGAAAGCGCGGGAAATGTCAGCTGCTGCTAGAGGCTGGAGACTCACCAGCGCCAGAGAGGCCAACCCTGGGGTGCTGGCCAAGAGGCCGCTGAGAGATTTCTTCAGCTAGGATGAGGGCAGCTTCTAAGAACCAGGGACATGTGTTTTCTCCCAAGGGACTTTTGAAAGCAAAACTCGCAGGGACCCCTCCTTAGAGACGGAGGTCACAGCTGAGGTATCTGCCCAGATGCAAACGACTTCCCCCTCTGTTCTTGTTAACGCTGATAAAGGGCTTCCTTCCGCATTCTCGGGGCCAGCTGTCACCCCTTGCCTGGCCAGCGCGCCCCCTGTCCCCCGCTTGTCACACTGTCCTCCCACCGCCTCCGCTCACTGTCCCGGACTTGACCTCACCCCAGACAGAATGTCCCTTCACAGGACTGGGGGCCACACGACTCTCTCATCTCCGCTGGTTCCTTCTCTTCTTTCTGGCACCGGCAGGTTCGTGTTTCACTTCTCCACCGGGCCGGGGCGGAGGCAGCGAGGGCGATGCCGTCACCTCGTCACCTCGTTTCTGGCAGCTGTGGTGGGCCTGGGTGGGCTGGGGTGGGGGTGTCTGTTCCTGGTTCTGCTGTCAGGAGGGCCTCTGCACCTGGCCGGCCCCAGTTTCCTCTTTTGCACCCCGGGCAGGGTCACATCCACCTCACAGGGTTGGGAGGTGGAGACAAGTGACAATGGCTAACACGAATTGAGCATCTACTGCGTGCCAGGGACGGCGTGGGACTTATGTAAACCTTGCAACAGCTCCATCTTACACGTAGGAGAACAAGCTCAGAGAGCTTAAGCGGCTTACCCAGACCACCAGGGAGTGAGCACTAGAGGCTGGATTTAAACCTAGTTATTTGGCTCCCAGACCATGAGCTCTTAACCGCCTTCCTAAAAAGTAACATGTGTCCCCCACACTCAGGACTACCAACAACAGAAGCTGCAAGCTCCTGGAAAGAGGAAGTGTCACTTCCACTCCCACCCCACCGTACTGTGCAGCTCGGGACTGGAGGCCCCGCTATCGCATCTCGCAGAGCAGCCGGGAGGTGTCTGGTCTATACTCGCACTGGCACTCTCCCATTGTACTCACGAGGGAAGTGGCAGCTCAGAGAGGGTAAGGCACTTGAGCAGGGTTACACAGCTGGTCCATAGCAGCGGGTGGATTTGAATGCATGCTGATTTATTCCGTTATTGAGCACCTACTATATACCAGCCTGCATGTCATGTGCTGGCTGCGCAGTAGGACCCACGACGGGGCTCCTGCCCTCTCAGGCTTTATGGCCAAAGGGGGGCGGGGGTGGTGATGGTGGAAGTAGACATTGTGGTGACAGATCTTGCAGCTGGGCTGATCCCCTTCCACAGGGCCGTCTCTCCTTGGGCTGTCGACATCGAAATTGCAAACACTCAGCAGCCAACCCGCCAGTCATTGCCAGGATGACCACAGCCACCCAGCAGCAGGGCTCTGGGAGCTAGACCCTGTGGCCAAGCAGGGCCTTTGGAGTGGCTTTGAATGGCCTCCCACACCCTGCCATCTTACTTTCTCCTGATAACAGGAGAAACAGCAGCCGCCAAGCCTATGGGCCAGGAGAGGCCCCTGGGCTGGCCAGGGCTGGGTGGGGCCCTGACTCACCCCACCAGCGAGCCGTGTCTGAACACTTCCCCTCCAGAGTGCAGGAACGCCCATTTGGAAACCAAGGTGAAAAGGAGGGTGGAGCCCAGTCTGGGATTTGAGACTGAGCATCTCCTGGGCTGTGACTCTCTTTTCCGCCTCCTCCCTCTCCTCCCTTCTGCCCTCATTCAGCAGTGCTCATTCATTTGGCACAGCCAGCCAGGTAGCTCCTAAGCCACCTCTTGAAGTCTCTGTCACTTTCTTCCCCATACTCGCCACATGCCTCCTCTGGCTCCTGTCCCTTCTCTCTGCCCCTCTAAACTCCCTTCCCATGATACTCCGCTCACTCCGCTGAGAACCACCTCCTCCTTCTCCGCCACTTTTCCCCCGTTCACATGTTAAGAAAAAGTTATCTTTTTCGATGGCTTCGCAATAATATTCCAAGACTATGTTCCCCTTCAAAAGACATTCATTTCATGTGCTTTGAACACACACATTGCACCGATTACTTTTGCAAAAAACATACTGGGGTGACCCTTCTCTTGCAACAAAGAAGGACGCACCATTACTTCTCTTCACCTGTCCGTCTGCCGTGAGGGGAGGCCCGAGTCCAGACTCACTTCTCTTCTTTGCAGGCCTGTCTGCTGCAATTCACCAAGATGCTGTGCAGCGCGGCGCTCTCAAGGAGGACAGAGGCGCAGGCTGGGAGTGTGGAGGGAAGGGGTGGCTTCTACCAGGTTCTGAATCTCACAGCTTGAGGCCTTTGTGCCTCTGTCCACAGAGGTTCTCAGCAGAAGTGTAGAGAAGGCACAGGGCCTGGCTTGGCAGATTTCTGCAAGCCAAGACCCACAGTGAGCTACTGAAAACGTATTCTTCTCTCACAAAAGTGTTTAGTCATGGTTGGTAAGATGCATGGTGGAGGGGGTGCAGGGAGAGAGAGAGAGAAAGACACAAAAAGAAAGAGAGTGGAAGAGGGAAGGAAATTTAAGAGTGGGAGAAAGAAGGAAAGAGCAAAAGGAAGGGGACACTTGGGAGAGAAAGGGGAAAATAAGAGGAAAAAAGTAGAAAGAATTGGAGATTTTCAGAGCTGAGAAGGACCTCAAGCATTAATTATCGATTTAGCCAACACGCAGCCTCCAGACTCACATTGTCTTGGTTCCCCACTTCCTAGCTGTGCGACTGAAACAGTTACTAATATGTCTGTGCCTCAGTTTCCTCACCTGTAAGCTGCAGACAACAGTCTCTACCTCACAGGGCTCTTGGGAGGACTGCGTGAGTTAATAAGTTAAGCAAGCGCTCGAGAAACCCTAGCTGTTGTGATTGTCATTTATTGAGCATTTATGTGGCAGGAAGTATGTAACATGGGACCCAAAGATGACAACGACCCCTACTCTACAGCCAGGGGGAGTGTGTGATCCAGTGTCCCCTGATCTGTCCAGTTTATTTGTGGTTATTAATAACACTCCCCTTTCACTCTCCAAAGTGTCACAATTTAGATGACAGGCTTATATCGTCACCTTATTCTGGGGGCAGAGTGTGAGTAACCAGGCTGGGCGGGGCCTGCAGAAAACTAAGAGCCTAGGCCCCTCAGAGTGACACTCCTGCAGGCACAGAGGATGACCGTGGCTTGTATCTGCAGAATTTCCAAGAAAATCCAGAAATCCAGATTTCTACGTGAAATCATCCAATTTTAAAAACAAACTTTATTCTTCAGACTTTTAAAAAAATGCTTTGTTTTTTAGAGCATCTTATTTTAAAAGTTCAACACCCAATTAAAAATTTTCCAAATTCCCTTCTAGTCCAGCTAAAGTACACCTGTGGTTTGGGCCAGCAGGTGGTCTGTTTCTAGCCTCTAGACCAGAGGAAGTGACAACCTATTGAGAGAAGCCAGACGAGTAAACAAGCAGTTGCCACAGGGATGTAAAGCCTGGTGACAGAAGTGAGCCCAGGTTGAGTCAGGAGTCAAAGGAGGGGCAGCCACCTCAGCGGGCGAGTGGAAATCAGGGAAGGCTTCCTGGAAGAGGGTAAGAACTGAGCTGATTCCTAAGAGATGAGTGTGAACAGCTTCCAGAAATGATAATAATGATGGCAGGAACTTCTTTCCTTGTTGCTTCCTGAGTGTTAGGCATGGCTGAAACAACTCTGCAAGCACCGTCTCCTTTAACCTGCACAATAACCCTGTGAGTTAGGGACCATCATTATTCTCACTTTTCCGGAAGAGGGGACTGAGGCACAGAGAGGTTAAGTAACTGGCCCGAGGGCGCACAGTTAACAGGTACCATGTGATCTACCACACGCATTTAAGCATTACTCTAGAAAACTCCGTGGAAGAGCAGAATATCATGTCCAAAGACTAGAAGGCTGGAGAGAGCAAGGCGCATTAACGACACTGAAGACAGGCCTTGCAGCTGAAGCTTGGGACGTCTTTCCTATTCGGAGCGAGGAGCTGGGCTGCAGGCTGGGAGGCAGGCAGGTGACAGGAGTGAAATGGAGCCATGCTAAGGGGCCTGGGCTTTATCCTCACTCACCCCGGGTCACACAGCCCAGCTCTGGGGCCAAGCCCAGGTCTCCCGACTCCCACCAGGACAGGGCTCCACCCCAGGGAGTGACCAGAGGGAAAGGGAGAAGGCCCAGAACAGTGGCTTTCGAGGCTTTACACTGAAGATTAAAGAGTTATCAGAACAAGAGAAATTAATCTGCCCCATTCTGTTCCCCTGGGCAGACCCAAGGTGTTCTCTGGCCTCACCCTCCCCACCCACCGGCCTCTTGCAAAGGGAGAGGGCTCCACGCAGGCCCGCCAGCTAAGGAAAGATGGCAAGTCGGATGGGCTGGAGTCAGCCCTTTGAAACCACCACCGGGGGTGAATAAAGTCACTGGCAACGATGGCAGTCTGGTCTGTGGAGGCCTGGCAGGTGCCCCGCCCCAGACGGAAGCCTGCCCGGCCGGGCCAGGCAGCGCTGTGCCCTTCCGAGAGGAGCCGTCTCTGCTCCCGGTTAACGCCCGCCCGCCCATACGCTGATTAACGCGTGCTAGTGAGGGCAGTCGGTCAGGACCCAGGCGACTGGACTCCGTCTTGTCCTAGCTTCATGCAGGGCGGGGTGGTCTCGCTGGGCTCTGAGCCCCTGGGCCGGGGCGCTGTGCTAATTCGCACGGAGGAACCCGGACCGCTCGGCGGCTCGGTGTCGCAAAGACACTCAGCGAACGCTGGCAGTGCCTGCCTCCCAGGCGGGTCCCCGGACGTGTGGGCTCGTGCTCGCGCGGGAGATGAAGACAACGGCAAGCGATAAAGTGAATAAACAGCCTCAGAGACAGGAGGGACGATCAAGACCAGCATCTCTGCCCTGGCACTGCTGACACTTCGGGCTGGACGATTCTTGGCGGCCGGGCCGTCCTGTGCACTGTGGGGTGTCCAGCATCATTCCTGGCCTCCACCCACGACGTGCCGGCAGCAGCACCCAATCAGTTATGACAACCAAGCCGAAAGTGTCTCCGGACGTCGCCAGATATCCCCCGCCTGGGTGAGAACCACTGCTCTAGGCCAGAGCTGTTCACTAAAGATATAATGCAAACTACATGCATAATTTGAAATATTCTTATAGCCACATTTAAAAAAGTAAAAAGATACAGGTGAAACGGATTTTTAAAAATATATTTTATCCCACATACTATCACTTCAACATGTAATTAATATAAAAAATTATTAATGAGATATTTTATATTCTTTTGTTCTTACGAAGTGTTTAAAATCTGGTGTGTGCATTTATTTATACTTATACACATCTCGATTCAGGCAGTGTACTCTAGACCACCCAGCACTGCTGCCTGCGTGGGGAATTTAAGTGTGTGCTGCTCCAAATCCATCCCAAAGAGCCCGAAACTGGAGCCCCGCTATTCAAAGTGAGGTCTGGGGAGCTTGTCAGAAATGCAGGATCTCAGGCGCCTCTGGGAACTGCTGAATCAGAATTTGCATTTTAGCAAGCTCCCAGGAATCGGTGAGCCCATTACAGTCTGAGAAGAATTGGGCGGGGGACTCAGAGTGCCCAGGTATCAGGCATCTACGGGATGACTCAAGCGCATGAAATAAGACAGATCAGTTAGTAGACATTGTGTTTTCCTGGTAACTAACCTCGTTGAGTCTCAGTTTCCCCATCTCTAAAATGGGTATTATTCAAACTCTTTCTCAGGGTTGGGTGGGACTTAAGTGTGAACTCATCACCACTGTGCCCCCTTCTTCTCTGGCCAAAAACTCCCTGTTCATCACACAAAACCTTTCCCAGAATTTTCTTAATGTTATGCCCTAGGTTGGGCAGGGAGTGAATAGGAGGCAGTTTCTGCTTGCAGGGACGCTGCCCCAGGAGGGGAGACCTCCTGAACCCAACTGCAGTGCCCACCCAGGTTGGGAGGAGATTGCTGCCCCCTCCCCACGTGGAGCAGTTGGGGGCAGTGTGCGTGAGGTGGTGGTTCTGTCACCTGTGTGGACTTCCTATTCCCAAGGCCAGAACATTCTAGAAAAATGGTTATTAAGGAGCTACAGGTTCACCATCTGCCAAGTTCCTCCCCCTCAGCAAGACTATGTATCTAAGTCTTGCCCTCAAGCCCGGGATCTGGGTAAAGTCTGGCTCTGCCTTCTGAATGTCAATTCCTCTTGATTTCTAGTTATGACACGTCCAAAGCAGAAGGTGCTTATCTCCAAGCCCCACCACGGCTCAGTCTGGCGCTCACTTCCCTGGCCTTCCTTCGGGTCACTGGGCGGGCTCCCCAGGCAGGCAGGAGGCGGGCGAAGCCAGAACTGTGTAGAGAAGATGCCCCTGCAACGGCCTGACCTCAGCCGGAGTGGGGAGTCAGGTACAACAAACAAAACTGCTAGCAGAGAGCAGCGGGCGCAGAGGCAGGAGGCGGGGGTGGAAGGAATCCCATTTGCCTTGGTTTCCCCTGTCCAGCGAGCTGGGATGTGATCTCAGTCAAGCTGAATGCTGAATTAGGGGCCGGGGCGGGGGTTCCTGTGGGGTGGCAGTCATGTTTGTGAGGCTGAGCGCTTCAAATATGAATAAAGCCTCAGTGTTTATCCTGCCCCCGTGATGATCCAGAAACATCACCTTGGACCAGGACAAGACTTTGAAAAGAGAGGAAAAAAAAAGGTGGAGGGGGGAAGGAAGGAAGGAAAAAAGGGAGGAATGGATGAATGGGAGGAAGGAAGAAAGCTAGAACCTTACCAAGTGTCCAAAACATGAAAAAGATGCAAAAAGGAAGTAAGGAAAGAGGTGAGTGGAAGAAGAGATGGAGGAACTAGATTCGTTGCATGCCTAATATGTCGTGGGCATTTTTCTGTTATGGTGTTTCTCCTTTCCCTCCTCTTCTGCCTCCATCTCCTCCTTCTCCTCCATCTAATACTCATTTTGCAGGCAAAGAGAGTGACGCGAGAGAAACTGCTCTGAGTCAGAGAGCCCTGGGTTGGAATGTCCCTTAACAGCTTAGCGACCTTGGGGAGGTCACTGAATCTGTCTGGTCTTTAGCTTCCTCATCTGTAACAAGGAGACAATAATAACTACTTTGCAGAGCTGTGAGGTAAATGAGACAATATAGGTAACACCTAGCACATGTCTAGCATTCAAAACATGGGAGTTATTAGCACAATTACTTTTAAGTGAGTTGCCCAAGGCCACATAGCTAGTGAAGACCGGAGTTTTGACTCAGGTCTGCTGAGTTCAGAGCACACACATTCCACCACACCAGACTGACTCACTAGGTAGTGACAAATCAGCAAAGTGGCACATAAACCATAAACCCTCTCTCCCACAGCCATGCATTTATACACAGGGAGTGACACCAATTGTTTTTGTCTGCCCAGCAACCATTCCTTTTTATTCTGGAAATAGCATCTATCCCTTTTTCAGTCTGTGAGGTCTGGATGGATTTAACACTATTCCCAGGCCAGTCAGGGTTAATCCTGATATTTTTTGTTGAGAAGGAAGATTTCTTTCCAATGAGGTCGTTAAACTGGTAGAATATAAGCCTAGAGCTACTGGAAAGATGCTTTGTCATCTCGTGGGCCTATAAAGGCAGAACCGAGAGATAAAAAACACAACAGATCCCTAACACTATCATTTGGGCACCTGGATACAGCTATGCCTGAAGACATCTGCTGGAATTTTTTCCCTCTGGCTGATTTGAATCCAGTTTCTTTCTTGCAACCAAAAGTCCTCACTGACTAATTTGAGGCTTGTTTGACACTAAGGCTCATGTACCTTAAACCATCCCACATTGACTCAACAGTAACAGGAAAAAAGCAAAAAAATAAAACAAATACTTTTTCATTCTCGCTTTCTTTCATCTTATGTACATGGTACCTCTGCTAACAATTGCTGAATGAGTGTGCAAACGTGTCCAAGAACAGTCCTTTTTCATTACCACTTGCTAATGACCTCATTATCTCCATAAACGTCATTATTCTTTGTGTCAGTACCATAGTTGTCCACATAAAACCTGTGTCTTCCTCAAAAATATACCAAGCTCAAATTCTGGTGCCCCTTTGAGAAAATTAGAGGTCGTGAAACATGAATAAAATATATATATATTTTTATTCATGGTTTGGGATTGTTCTTGTGGTTGAATGCCTCCAAAGTAATCATTCAATAAATACTGTCCCCTTCCTTGTGCCAGTATCCTAAGTTGTCTTTGGATAATCAAGATAAGTAGAACCATCCCATCATTTCTTAGATATTTAGCATTCCAACAAACAGAAAAAAAGCTCTTTCCTCTCCCTTGCCAAGGGTGTGTGTCTTCCATCTCTTCCTTAAAGACAGTGACTTGGCAGTCCAGGTCTCGACCTCAGAGTTGGCTTTGGTTACCGGAGCCTTCGCGAACCCATCTGTTGGGGTGTTGAGTCACTGAGTCATAAAGAGGAATGTCTCCCACTGAACGTCACACCAGAACAGCTAGACTTCCAGCAAAGCCGGCTGGTGACCTGGCCGCCCCTGAGCAGAGACGGGGAGTTGTGGGAGGTGGAGGGCCGCTCGACGCAGACGGTCACCCTGTGATGACCTCACCTGCCAAACCAGTGACTCACCTCCCGATTCTCTCCTCTACCAGCCAAATCTTGCTCATTTGGAATACCTGAGGGGAATACTTGTCTCCTGGGTTTAGCAAAAACACACACTTGGGAGCTATTTATAAAGGCATGACATTTTCACTTACTTTCAAGTGGAGGCAGCAACCCAGGCAAAGCCAAGACATGGGTCTCGGGTTGAGACCGCTCGTGCTTCAAGAAACACACAAGAGTCTCCTTCTACAAGAAAGGGTTGAATAAGAATGGGGTTACTATGTAGTTTGCTTTTTTTCTCTTAAATTTTTTTCATTTGGTAAAATACATGTAACGTAAAATTTACCATTTTAAGTATACAACTCAGCGGCCTTAAGTATATTCATGGTGTTTTACAACCATCATCACTATCCATTTCTGGAGCTTATTCATCATCCCAAACAGAAATTCTATATCCATCAAACAAGAACTCCTCACTTCCCCTTCCCTCCAGCCCCCAGAAGCCTCTAAACTACTTTTGTATCTGTAAGTTTGTCCATTCTGGTCATCACATATAAGTGGAATCATAAAAAACTGTCCTTTTGTGTCGGACTTATGTCACTTAGCATCATGTCTTCAAGGTCCATCCATGTTGCAGTATGTATCAGGATTTCATTCCTTTTTAAGGCTGGATAATATTCCATTGCATGCACATACTACATTTTATCTATCCATGCATCTGTTGGTCAACAGTTGGGTTGTTTTGGCCTTTTAGCTATGGTGGGCCGTTTACTTTTGAATCTTTAAAGACCATTTGTTTTCTTTAGTAGTTAGAAAATCTTCTCCATAAAGCCTCTTGGAGTTCACCTACAAATTGGTACTAAGATAACCAGTTTTAACTATTTCTCAGGCATATGGTGACGATAACATTATTCTTGGGTAGGAAAGTGCTTCCTAAATTCTAAAATGTCCCACAAAAACGTTCTCACCTTGTTTATCCTATTTGGTTAGCTTTTTCCCCGTGGAAGAAAAGATGAGCCCTATCCCAGTCTTCTTTCGAATCACAATAAATTCTACTGGAAATGGTCCAAATGAATAAGGTTTTCCTGGGATGTCTGAATACACTGCACTCTCCCTTCTCTTCAAAGTACAGTGCAAGCGTTTTAAATGCCTACTGTGGACCAGGACACTATTCTACTAATTACTAGGCATTAATTTACTAGCTGTGGGACATGGACAAGTTATCTCACCTCCGTGCCTCAGTTTCCTCATCTGCAAAGTGGGCACCAAATAATAGAACCAACCTCATAGAGTTGTATTAAATGTGGTAATAATTGCAGAGGGTTTAGCATAGTGCCTGGCATACAGTGGGCAATGAATATTAGCTGCATTCATGGTATTATTTATTTCTTTGGGATTATTTTTGTCCTAATCTTCTCAAATTACGAACACATAATTAAAGATTAAATGCATGGTCTTGGTGCAGTAAAAATACATCAATTTCAGAAAAAAAAGGAGCCATGCCTGTCATGTTAACTGATGTTTTGTGAGGTTGCCTGGTAATGGTTTAAGAGCTCTAGTACAGGGCTCAGATCTGATTTTACTTCCAAGCTGGTCTCATGTTAACTGGATATTCTGAGTCCCCTTCTCGAGAAAATGGGGCAACATTTACCTCATAAGGCTATGGTGAAGACCAGAGGAGTTCATGCCTGTGCAACTTTGCAAGCGCTCAATATATACTGGCTAGTACTGTTTTTATCACCCCCTCTCTCCGCCTGGCACGTTCTGGGTGCCCAAGAAATGCTTGCCAAAGTGAATTAAAACAAACATTTCTTCACTGAGTTGTGGCTGAAGCTGGCGGATCTTAAGAGATTCATGAGAAACTGCTCGTGGAAAGAAAGGTAAGAAAAAAAGGAAAGTCAGTTCTAGCAGCCACGTGCTCTTTTAGGGCTCTTCTCTGGGCTTCGGTTTTCTCAGGAAGAGTGCTCTGAAATCTTGGCAATCACGCGCAATACGGAAGGTGGCCCACCAGGGTGGCCCCAGAGCAGAAGCCAGCACCCTAGAACCAGTGGTTTCCTGAGTGGGCCGTGCCCCGGGTCACTTACCGGGGCGGGTTAGCCTCGCCAGGGCTGCCAGGATGCCATTCGTCTCCATGACAACAGTGTGCGAATGAGGAGATGCAGCAAGCCCTGGAGTCACCCTGCGAAACCAAAGCCCCCGCCCCGCACAGCAGGGCCCCTGGCCGCAGGAAGTGGAATTCTTCTGGGAAAGCGCTGACGTCGCCGGCGGCCGCGGCCCCGGCCCCGCAGGCGCTGATGCAAGCGCAGCCCCGTGCCTACAGGCAGGCCCCTGGGGAGCTGGCGCGGCGCTCCGTCTTGTTCCCTTCCGGCCGCCCCGCCCGGTTTTCCCTGTGAGAAGTCAACAGCTACTGGGTGGTTTCCCACCGAAAGGCCCAGTAGGGAGGGAGGAAGAAAAAGTGTCTTTGCCCGAACCAGTTTTTCTCCCCTGCTCTTCCAAGCAGGCTGGGTTTGGGAGAATCCCAGCATCCCGACCCGGCCACGTCTGGCTCAATATGAAGGACTCTCGGTGCTCCCAGGCGCTCCCTGAGGACAGCCCAGGTGGCCCGAGATACCTGGTGCCAGCCGGGGCCAAGGAAACCGTCCAGATCACGAGGGAACCTTGTGTCTGGATGGGGGAGGGGGCGGTCAAGGGCCTCTGGGGGTGGAAGCGGTCCAGCCTGGGTTGGTCTCCATCGCCCTCTGCTGGGCGAACAGGAGAGTTACTCTGAAATCCCTACTGGGACACGGGATTAGTTTCTCTAAAATCCCAGGGGCTTGGCGAGGGGTGGGGGGTGGAGGAGTGGAGGGGTGGAGGGGCGGAGGGGTGGGGGAGTGAGGTGGTACGGGGGCTGCAATGTTAGAGACCACCCTCCTTGTAAAACAGACCAGAAAACTGAGGCTTAGAGAGGACAAGGGACTTGTCCATAGTCCCACAGCTACTCTAGGACCAAGTCAGGACCACAATTCACATTGAAACCCTCACCGCACCATCTCCAAGCTTTTTAATGTGAGAAGTCATTACACAGTTGGTTCCTCATCACTGAGGCCTCGCTCTCTGGGGAGACCATTCACCATCACTGCAGCCCGTCAGCGCTCTAAGTGTGGCTCAGGACCCCAGCCCTCCGAGAGGATGGGCAAAGTCAACACTATTTTCATAACAATACTAAGAGGATAGTTGCCTTTTTCCCTCTTTCTCTCCCACATGTACAGTGGAGTCTTCCAAAGACCACATGACATGTGATGCTGGATGCAGAAACAGGTATGATACTCCAGCTGTCTTCTATTAAGGGAGACATTGAAGAAACTTGCGAAAATGTAAAGCAATGCCATTCTCATTCACTTTTGTGTTTTAGAAAATATAACTATTTTTATTATTTTTAAATGACTTACAAATATTTCTTAAGTTTATTAGTTTTAATTTCTTGGTTTTTTTTTTTTAAAGCAACAGGATCTCACTCTGTTGCCCAGGCTGGTCTCCAACTCCTAGCCTCAAGTAATCCTCCTGCCTCAGCCTCCCAAAGTGCTAGGATTATAGGCATGCATCATGCTTTCTGGACAGTTTTATTTTTTATTTTATTTTATTTTTTTTGAAACAGAGTCTTGCTCTGTCACCAGGGCAACCTCAAACTCCTGAGCTCAAGCGAGCCTCTCACCTTAGCCTCCCAGAGTGCTAGGATTACAGGTGTGAGTCACTGAGCCTGGCCCTGGCCAGTTTTAAAAATGTTAATGAGTCCTGAGACCAAAGCATTCTAGGACAGCTGGTCTATGAAAAGTAGCCTCCTCCCAAGTCACTGTCCTATCATCCTCTTTTATTTGCTTCAGAGTTCTTTTCACTAAAGAAATTACCTTGTTTTATTTTGAACATGCTTATTGTCCACGTTGCAGATCTTGTTACAATGCAGATTTGAATTCAGGAGGTCTGAGGTGGGGCCGAGACTCTGCATTTCTAACAAGTTCCCCAGTGATGGTGGTGCTGTTGGTCCAGAAACCATACTTGGAGAACCACGGCTCTAGACTTTGCTCAGCCCTTTGAGATAATGCCTGTCTGGAACCTCTCAGGTGAAAACAAATCAAATAGCTATTCAATGTAAGCAACGAGAGAGAAAGTTTACATAATTAGGACCAGTTCCTCTCTGTTCTGGACTAAGGACCACTGGAGGAAATTGAGGGTCAGCTAATTTGCAAAGTGGGAGAGGTGGAAAGAATGGTGTCAAGGCTTAAGAGGAACTGGAGCTGCCTTTAAAAATATTCATCGAGTTTCAAACAGTAAACTAAAAAGCAGTTTCTTTAATATGCATTAAATCAGGTACGCTTGGAGCTGCATTGCTGAAAGCTACTCCTAAGACAGTTATTATGCTTATTAAGCTATAATTCTGGAATCAGCTAGAATCATCCCCGAATCTCCAAGCACATGGTAGATAGTTGAATGGTGGGAATTTTAGTTGTTGTGAAAAAAACCTTTCCTGGGGGAGGGGTGGATTTCTAAATATGCCATATAACATTTTTGCAGTGAGGTGGAAAATATATTTAAAACCAATTCTTTGTAACTGCTTCTGCTATCTAAATTGAGGTGGTAGTATAATTTACGTCAGTGGAAAAATGAATCTCCCTACTGGGTCTTTCCATTTACAGAAGGGAAGAAATAAGACTGACATTGTAAAACCTCTGCCCATTGCGTTATGCTGCCAGTAAAGGGATTACAAAATCAAAAGCCTCCAGGAGCCGGACAGGTCACACAAAACGGAGAGTCCAGAGTATTCTGGTGAAGAGCCGTCTTGCCTGCCCAAAGGAGGCAGCCATTACCCAACTTCTACTTGTTGCTGCCATGTTTGATTGATGACCCCGTGTGGTCGAATATTCCCGTTTTTTGAGAGAAGCCTGAAACCAGGGTTATATGTGACATGGATCAATTTTTTTTTTTAATGCCAGAAAGAAAATTAAAGTAAACACACACACACACAAATTCTGTGCTGGGACGAACGCAATCTTCTGAGCCTTGAGATGAAAGAGTAGGAACCGGGTTAGGCAGGGCTTTCCTTAGCTGAGCACTGCGAAGGCTTCCAGGCAGACCATTCCTGAGGGGGGCTCGGATGACAAAGGGCCTTGTCTAATCAAATGAGAGATTCGAGTATTTTCATGGAAAAGGAGCAGCCCAAAGTGAGCAGAGTCTTGGCAAACAGAGGAGCAGAAAAACATGAGGAAGAAAAAGGAGTCAAGGACCTTGGAAGGAGAATGGGGCCTGAAGAAGAAGGGGAATAGCAGATAATTCCTGGTTAAAATTGTGTGTGGGAGGCCGGAGGATCGCTTGAGCTCAGGAGTTCGAGACCAGCCTGAGCAAGAGCAAGACCCCGTCTCTACTAAAAATAGAAAAATTATCTGGGTGTGGTGGTGCACATCTGTAGTCCCAGCTACTCGGGAGGCTGAGGCAGGAGGATCACTTGAGCCCAGGAGTCTGAGGTTGCTGTGAGCTGGGCTGACGCCACAGCACTCTAGACCAGGCAACAGAGTGAGACTCTGTCTCAAAAAACAAAAAAAAATTGTGTGTGTATGTGCAGGGGAAGGACGGAGGGAGCCTCGGTCAGGTGAGGGAGTTTTTAGGGGTGTTGGGGTAGGCCCTGAAGGGAAAGAGGCTTTCCCTCCCAAGGTTGCCCCACCTTGGTGTCGGAGCTGAGCAGCAGCTGGGGTGAGATGTGGTTGAAATAAAATGGAGGGAACAGAGCTTGGCCCAGTGGCTGAGAGAACACACAGTTCCAGGAGCTACCAGAAAAACCTGGCCTTGCCTGAGGAGGGAGGTAGGGGCCTTCAGTCATTTTTATGTTTCAAAGAGCGAGCAAGACCCCAGCAGGCACCCTTGGTAAAGTGCCTGGCGCCATTTGCCTCATCTGCCATTTGGGCGCGGTCATTTAGCTTCCCTGAGCCTCAGCTTCCTTTTAAAATTGGTAACAATAGTATCCGTGTCACCTTCGCCACAGAGTTCCTGCGAGGCATGATTGAGGTATTGATTGAGAAATGCTTTGTAAAAAGAAGAGATCCAGACAGACGGGAGATATCGATCGACAGTTAATGTTCAACTGGTCTGCAAGACAACACTAGCACAATAATAACCTGCCGTGTGCTAGCTCCGTCCAAAGCTCTTCGCGTACGTTATCTGACTGGAACTTTTTAACAGTAATGGAATATTGCTGTCCCCATTGTACAGGGAAGAAAACAGAGATTCAGAGAGAGAAAGTAACTTGTCCAAGGTTACTTAGCTCTAGCAACTGGTAGAACTAGGTCTGACTGACTCTAAATATTATATTCTTAATGTCATGTCATTTTAATAATCATTCTTAACATTATTCTGGCCTGCATATTGGAGAATATTAATCACATGTGCTTTTTAAAAATTATAATATGCTGGTATATATACCAGTAGTGCTTATTTGCTAGAATTTTAGAATATCATTTTTGGTCCTTCATTCAATACATCACTAGCGAATACCTTCTATGTGCCCAGATCTGTGCTACGTATTGGGAATAGCCTCATGCACAAAAGATGCAGAGCCTCTTGCCCTCGTGAAACTTACAAGTAACAACAGAGAAAAAGTATTACGCAATCATGATGCCAGGTGCCAAACGGGAGGTACTGTGGGCTGAAGCAGGAGGGGACACCTTAGCCTCAGGAGAGCCCTAAGGAGTCAAGGGAAGGTGGTGGAGGGTGTGCGAGTGCTCCAGGCAGACGGAATAAAGAGCAAGTGAGAAGGAAGTAGGGAGTGCATGAGGCAATGGAGGAAATGAAAGTAATACCTCGTGGCCCAACAGGGAGGGCTGGGGGACAGTGGTGACAAGTGACGCGGGGAGCAAGTCAGGGACCAGATCACACAGGCCCTTGTGTGTCATGTTAAGTCAGACATAAATAAATATTCTATATGTTTTATATGGTTTAAATATTAATATTCATTATATGTAATTTTACATGCATATGTTATGTGAAATACATACATACATATATGTATATATGTATAGGTATACAATTTTTCCTTAAAAACTAAACCAGAATCATGCGCGATAGTTTTTCTTAAGTTTTATTGAGACATAATTGATGTACAACAAATGACCTGTAGGTAAAGTACGTAGTTTGATGACTTTCGACACTCGTATGCACCTGGGAAGCCATCACCATGGTTGAGACAAAGACCCCACCACCCTTGAGGTTTCCTTATGCCTTTGTGATCTTTTGCTTTTGGCCCTCTCAGTCCTCTGGAAACCATTGATCTGCTTTCTGTTGCATTTTCTAGAACTTTGTAAATTGAATGTGTCATGTAAGGGAGATCATACAGTCCCTACACTTTCATATGGGTCCTTTCACTGAGCATAAGTATCATGAGATTCATCCATGTTGTTGCACGTGTGTAGCGTGGTTCGTTCCTTTTTATTGCTTGAGTAGTATCCTATACTATTTTAAAAATTGCTTTTTTCACTTAATATATTAAGATAGCTTGGGTTCAAGGTCAAATTGCTGGAGTTTAAGTATCAGCCATGCTGCTCATAAATGGGTGACCTTGGGCAAGAAACCTCGATTTGTTTCCCAGTTTCTTCTGACCTCAGTGATCACGTCTGTAAAAATGGGCTAATAGCAGCACCTGGGTGGTAGGCAGCTTTCGAGGGATAGAAGAGATGATGTGTGTGCCTGTGTAAAGCAATTGCTCATTAAAAGCTGTCAAGAATATTGTTCTTAGCACTATTACAGTTCATACTTGTAGCATTTTAAGAAACCATAGGACATGGCCGGGGAGTGCTGATGTGCCCCTGAGGCTGGGAGGCAGGGACTAGAGACCAAGTTCTCTTCTGGTGACATCGCAGGCTCTACGGTGGCCAGGGCTGGTTCCTCGACCTCTTTGCACTCCAGATTCTCCTCCTCCTCGGGCATAAAGGCCTCCAGAGTGAGGTTTGGGTCGAGAAAGAGCTTCAAGAGTGTCTGTGGGCAAGAGAAAAGGGAAGCTGGGCCACTGCCGTCGACCTTGTCACGCAGGCAGTCACGCCTCATCATCCGACCCCAAAGACCCACGTCTTCCTTGACTGCTCACTCGAATAACAGATCAAATCATCTCTGACACGCAACGACTGTGCTATGTTTAAAAATGAGTGTCTCCAAGGCTCACGTACAAAGGAGGTGCCAGCCTGTGTCCTGACCACAGTGATACGAAGTCTGCAAAAATGATCTGCACTGACGCCATCCTTCCTGGGCTCCACTTTATCAGTTGCCAGGGCTAGGTAGTCAGTAGCAAAGAGACCCATGTCTTCGAGTGGAAATACACCTCAACACCCCAGGTCTGGAGTCAAATAAGACCTGGGTTCAAATCCCAGTCTTGTATTTGAGCCAGTTACTTGAACCCCTTTGGGCATCATATTTCAAATGGGGATAAAAGTGTTAATAACACCTGGCTCCATGGATGTGTTGTGAAGGCTAAAGGACCAGCGGAGTCGACAGCTCTGCGCGCAGTGCCTGGCGCAGGGGAAATGCTGCACATGGGAAGTAATGGGGTCACTGTAAACATCTATCTCTGTGTGCGTGTTTATTTTTAAAATAAACATTTTTTTCGAGCTCTAAGCCTTCTGTCTTTATGTCCCTCCTTAAATCACACCTTGAGCATCGGTCTGCCTATTTTAGGCATCTCACCAGCTGGACATGAGGTCCCATGAGGAACAGTCAGAAGGAACTGAGGACGCATAAGCTGGGAGCTAAGTGGGGCATGAAAACTGTCTTCAGGAAGGGCTGCCATAGGAAAGGTGTCTTTAATTAACTAGGACTAGGACCCATGGGTGAGTGTCACCAGGCAGCAGGCAAAGAACCATCTTGCTGTCAGAGAAGTCAGAGAAAGGAAATGGACGGCCTCAAGCCTCACTCGGCTGCCCGTCGTGGACATGTTCAGGCTGAAGCCAGACGAGCAGGTGTCAGAGATGTGGTCAAGGTGATTCCTGATGCAGGAAGTTGGCCCGGACGCTCAGCTGTCGGCTGGAGGCCGGGGAGGCGGCGGCAGAGGGGGCTCAGGGTCCCCGCACTCTCGCAGCTGCCACGGCACTTCCTCTTTTATCCGGT
Source organism: Avahi laniger (assembly GCA_963575035.1). Taxonomy (NCBI): domain Eukaryota; kingdom Metazoa; phylum Chordata; class Mammalia; order Primates; family Indriidae; genus Avahi; species Avahi laniger. The sequence goes on along the minus strand of CAUYSK010068534.1, from coordinate 14,437 downwards.
TTATAGATTTGGGTCCTTGAAGTTTGAGAAGAAGATTTTGCTATTTAAAAAAAGTTTTTTGTTTTTTTTTTTAAGCTGCTGGGCTGGATGACCTTTTGAGGCCTCTTTGAACTTCAGGGCTCTCAGCTGATGATTCAGAATTGCCTGTGACCTCGCGCATTTGCCAGAACTCTTTTCGATTGCAGGTGTCAAAACTCCTCTCTGCCAGGCTGAAGCAAGGAGGGGATTTAGCGGCTGGAGAGGCCTGCAGGGCTATTGCGGTAGCTTGTAGGATCGAAAACTGCTGCAGCGACCGTGGCCTCTGGGACTAGAACCAGCAACTCAGTACGGCCCAGACTCTCTCTGTCCGGCTCTGGGCCCTGCTTTTCTCACTTCTGCCCGTGTGTGAGCCTCTGGTGTGCAGGGCGGCCCGCAGCCCCAGCCGTGGGAAACAGAGAACTTCTGTGTCGCAGTCCCACACAAGGCCTACGCCTACAGTGACTGTCCGGGACACGTTTTACCAAAGGGACGAGAGTAAGAAGTCTTGTTGGGAGAACAAAAAGCAGTGGCTACTTCCATCCCAGGAGACCTAAAACGTGTATGGGCCAGGCATGGTGGCTCACGCCTGTAATGCCAGCACTTCAGGAGGCCGAGGCAGGGGGATCACTTGAGGCCAAGAATTCGAGAAAGTATATATGGAAAACTTCAGCAAAGATTTAGTCCCAGCTACTCAAGAGGAGGATCACTTGAGCCCAGTAGCATGCTGTGATGGCCACCTGGGAATAGCCACTGCCCTTCAGTCTGAGCAGACCCTGTCTCTAAAAAAAAAAAAAACCTATAACAATGATCTGAGGTGGATTTTTATTGTCATTTTACAGATGAAAAACTGAAGCCCAGAGATGTTAATTAACTTTCCCAAGACCACACAGCTAGAAATAAGACAGCTGCGGTTTGGTTCAGGCTGTCTATCTGGGCCCACATCTCACCCCTGGTCAGGTAAAAGATGGGGAAGAGGGTAAAGGAGTTTAGACAAAAAACAGAATGGGGAGCTAGGTGCAGTGGAGCTTGCCTATAGTGCCAGTTTACTCTGGAAGCTGAGGGGAGCGGCTCGCTTGAGGACAGGAGATTGAGGTTTGAGTGAGCTGTGATCGTATCTGTGAACAGCCACTGCACAACAGCCTGGACAATATAGCGAGACCCCATCTCTAAAAAAATTAAAAAAAAAAAAAAAAGAACAAGGTTCCTAAAACACAAACAGTAAGATCAAGGCACAAGTTCTGGGGCTGGTGAAAAAGAACACTGGACATGGCGACCTGAGTGTGAGGCCCAGCTCTGCCTCTGCTCCTGATCAATTGTTAGCCGGAAGAGTCTTAAAAACACAGATCCAGCTGTGTCACTCTTGTGTTTGAAATGTCTTAGTATCCTCAGGACAGTGTCCAAATCTCTCAGCAAGGGCCAGCAAGCTCCTACACGTCTGCCGCCCTGGTGGCCGCTGTTTGCACCTCCCTTACCTCAGTATTCTGGCAGGTTCTGACAGATTTCAGGCTTCTTTGCAAATGCCGTCCCTGTGTCTGGAACACCTGTTCCCCTCCTCCATTTTGAGCCCGCACTCATTCTTTCCTGCTGGTTGCAGCTTCACCTCTCTGGCAAACACCCTCTAGTCATGCTAACTTCTCCAGAGTACCTCTCCAGTGAAAACCAATGATCCTATTCTGCCTGAGCGTTGAACCGTAAGCTCTGGGAGAGGTCAGGAGCCGTTTCTGCATCTTTCATCTGTCTCCACAAACCCAGCAGAATGCTTGCACGTAGTGAGAGCCCAGTAAGCATTTATTGAAAGGCTCAGTGAGAGTCTGAGCACCCATTCTGGGCCTCTATTTTCTCTGTTGTCAATGGCAGATTGTGTAGGTGTCAACTTCTATGGCTCTAAGAGCCTCCGACGTGAAGCACCCGGGTACGGAGGGAGCTAGTGTCAGTGGGCGGAATCTGGTTAAATCTCAGAGAGTGTCGTATTTTATTTGAAGCCTGGGAAAGAAAAGGCTAGCTGGGGCCATCTGGTCTGGTAACAGGTGGACTCAAAACTGAAGAGGAGAAGTTCACTTAAAAAGCAGCCCTGCCTGCAAAAACACTCACACTCCTTCCCCGAAGAAGGCTGTCGCTGGTTCCTCTCTTTGGCTCTGACATATGCTTCAATCCCTTGCTCCTAAATGTGGTTGGTATTCAGGGTTTGCTGCCATGTGAGGAGAGCCGCTGTGAGAACTGAAAACAGCTTCTCTGAGAGCAATTAGCGGAAGGAAGAATTCAGTGTCGCCTTCAGGCCCAGAGTCTTTGCATGGTGTGTCGGTGGCTCAAATCTGGACACCAGAGACTCAGAGCAAGATGGTGTCTCTAGTTGTATTGCAGAAGGATGGGGTCTTCTGCAGCTTTGGCTGCAACAAAGAGCTCACTGGGTCTGCTCTATGGGAGCCTTTGTCTTGGCTTGCCTGCCGGACAGGCTCTGGAGACCAGCTGAGTTCAAACTCTTCCTCTGCTCCTTACTAGCTGTGCCGTCTTGGGCAAATTATTGAACCTCTTTGGGCCTCAGTTTCTCCATCTGTAACATGGAGATAGTAATACTATCTATTTCTTAGTATTGTAGTGAGGCGTGATGAGCTACTGTATGTGAAGTTCTTAAAATGGTTCCTAGCCCATGCTAAGCATCATAGCATACTAAGCATCATGTTTCTAGTATTATGTTATGCAAAATTTTCTCCATACCTAGTCTGGTATCAGGCAGCTGGATGAGTATTTCTCAAAGAGTGGTCTGCAGACCACCTGCATCAGAATCACTTAAGCCAGAGGTGATATTCGATATATTGAACCACAGAAAAGGCAAGGACATCCATTAATCAGAAGCGACACCGGTTACAATCTAGGTGGCCAATCTTACACCAGGCATTAACCCTGTGGTTTCTGAACCATGGCAGATCTGGGAAAGAGCATGGTAGCTGGGGTGGCAGAGAACAGTCAGATATGGTGACTAAGCATCCTGCTTTGCCTGGGTTGAGGCTTTCATTGCTAAAACCTGAACATCATGGGGAAACCTGGGACAGTTGGTCACCAACACTTAGGGCTCTTGGCACAATGCCTATTTACCAACTGGTTTAGAAATCTGTCAATATTTCAACAATCAGTGGGGACCCCAGTACCTACTGGCCAAATGTTAGCCTTGCCTGAGGACTTCTGAACACACCTGGGCCCTACCACAGACAGGTCGAATCAGAATCTCTGGGGCTAGGAAATCTATATTTTCAACCTGCAGACCAGGCAATTCTGATGCCCTCTTCCATCTGAGCTCCCCGTCATTAGCTTGCCGGCTTCAGGAAGGCAGGGACTGGTGTGTGTTTCTCACTCATGACTTTATGTCCAGGGCCAGCACATAGGAGGTGCCCAGTAAACATTTGTGCAAAGAATAGAGACAGATCATCGCATCATGGGAGACCACAAGCGTGGTGATTAAGAGCATGGTCTTTACACGTAGACTGAACTGAAATCCTGGTTCTCTCATTTATTAGTGGATGATCTTGGGTGAGTTAATTCGTCTCTCAGAGACTCGATTTCCTTACCCAGAAAATGAAACAATATTGTACTACCTTATGCAGATGCTGTATTAACTAAAATAATACACGTAAGGCAATTGGCCACAGTGCCTAGAATAGATAATGATGTTCATAATATTTAATAAATAATAAATAATTTTCAATGAGAAGAAGCTCTCCCTATTGCTATTGTCAGTTATTATTAACAGCTTAGTTTCTTTTAATTGAGCAATTACTGAGTGATTTGGCAGGCACAGTGCTAGGCCCTGGGGATTCCGAGATGAATATGCACTTTAGAAAGCAAATGACGTGAACAAATAATGACAGTATAACATGCTGGGTGGAGTAGTGGTGTAGCTTCTCTTTTTCTATACTGCTGGTGCCCCACTTGGTTAGCCCTGGTGATGAAGCACCTAGCCAGGCGTCAGGAAAAGGGACAGGTGACATTTGAGGATTGAGAAGCCCTGGCAGAAGAAGAATGGAGGCACGAGAAGTGAAGACACAGCTGTGTGAAGGGCCTTATCCGGGAAGGGCCAGACACTGAGCACGGCTAGAAGGTAGAACTCAAGGTCTAGGGGCAGGCGAGTGGCAGGTTAGGAAGGGCTGTGATTTCTCCTTGGTAGATGATGCTCATGGAATCATTTACCAAGGATTTGACTGTGGGCTGTGGGCGTCACATCTGTGGGAAGATTAGAACCAACCTAAATGTCCAAAGTGAGCATTTGATTGAGTGAGTTGGTATTCACCATATCTTTGAATACACTGCAGTGCTTGAAAATAACGTGATAGGTTTATTTTATGCAACATTCTCCAAGATATATTTTTCAAAAAGAAAAGTAAGATATAAAAGAGTATGATTGTTTTCTTTGTATTAAAATAATTAAGAAAGAGACTTCCTTCATTCAATCCCAGCACCACCATTCACTAGCTATGTGATTTTGCACTTTGCTTTATCTCAGTCTTGGACCATTGTGAGGAAAAGGAGGTAATCCACATCAAGCATTTGAGCCTAATTCTTGGCATAAATGAAGCACTCAATAAACGATAGATACTACATGTACAGAGAGAAATGTCTGGGTCTGTATACATCACAATAGTCATAATAGCTCTTGCTGGGCAATCGGATTAGAAATGATTTTAGTCTACTTTTTGCATGCCTATATTTTCCAAATTGCCACAGTAAGCGTAAATTACCTGTGTACAAAGAAGAAAATGAGTGTTGACTGTTGTCCTGCTCCTAGCAGTGCCTCTTGTGTGGTACATGCACAGTAAATATTTTTAGAATAACTGAATGGATATTCATATTCCCAGGTCATACACTTTAAGAGGCTTTCTTTATTTATATCAAAATACAGTTCTTTAAAATTTGCCAAAGCTTACCACATGTAAAGTTTTAAAAATAAATAAATATTTGCCTATATTCTCTCAGTATTGTTTCATCAATCACTAAGAACTAAAATTTAGAAGCTATTGTCTATTAAATATTAAATTTAAAAAATAAGGATGTACATTAATATCAGTTGTATTAGTAAAGACTCTCAGATACAAGTTGCAAGTATTCAAATGAAACTGGTTTAAGCAATAAGAACAAAAAGATTTATTTTGGCTCTTATAAGTAAGAGTCCCTAGGTATTTGGACTTCTGAGGGGCACAGATGATTCCATCATGCTTCTCTCTTTCTACACAATAAATGAGACAGCTGCTGGTGGCCCAAAGGTTGCAATCTGAAAGAAAGAGATCTTTTCCAGTGACTCTAGCAAAAATCTCATGGAAGCCTCTGATTGGCCAAGCCTGGGCCACATGGCCTCCTTTGGATAAAGGTCAGAGGCAATGAACTGCTCAGATTAATAGTGAATGGGATGAAGAGTGGAGCCCAAAGAAAATATTGCTGATTAGACCAAAAAACAAATGGTCACTATCCATAAACAACCAGGCCCCTTATTTCCAGAGGAAGGCTTTTTGTAAGATTTTTTGACTTCACGGGAGAACAATGCTACACAGAATGCAACAAATTATTATTTTGTTGACAGATCTGGACTGTCATTCGGATCCCAGTCTTTCTGGATTATGAGGAGAAAAAAATTAAAATATAAATATTGAAATAATGCCTCCGGACCAGGAGCAGTGGCTCATGTCTGTAGTCCCAGCTACTTGGGAGGTTGAGGCAGGAAGATCGCTTGAGCCCAGGAGTTTAAGCCCGGGTGACAGAGTGAGACTCTGTCTCAAAATAAAATAAAATAAAATAGATGATTAGACATTAAACTCTTTTTTTTTTGAGACAGAGTCTCATTCTCTTGCCCCGGCTAAAGTGCAGTGGCGTCATCATAGCTCACTGAGACCTCAAACTCCTAGGCTCAAGTGATCCTCTTGTCTCAGCCTCCTGAGCAGCTGGGACTATAGGCATGAGCCACTGTGTCTGCCTAATTTTTCTATTTTTTTTTAGTAGAGATAAGGATCTCACTCTTGCTCAGGCTGGTCTTGAACTCCTGAGCTCAAGCTCCCAGCCTCAGCCTTCCATAGGGCTAGGATTACAGATGCGAGCCATCTCACCTGGCCAACATTAAACTTTAGTGTTCTACAGAAAATCCAGCTTTTGGTCTTTGTTCTGCCAGTTGTAGACATCTTCAGGCCTCAGTTAATGCTTTGGTAAAATCACAGAGCTGGCTTTGATGACTTATACTATCTCTTTTTGCTTGAAGATGCTATGATTCCAGACATCACTACACAAAAACAAATTCTGCTCATTTGCACAGGCCTATGATGTTCTAAATGATACTGACCTTCAAAGAGTAATTTCACGGAATGAATTCTTAAGAGGCAAAGAATATTATTTAACTCAGTAAGAGTAGCTATCATACACAGATTATTTCATTTGGCTTCCACAGCAATCCTGAGAGGTGCTATGGTAGGCAAAATCATGACCCTCCACTCCCCACAATGATGTCCACGTCCCGTTCCCTGGAACCTGTGAACATGGTAGGTTACATGGCAAAGAGGAATTAAGGTTGCTAATCAGTTGGTCTTGAGATGGAGAGATTACCCTGACTGTGTAATCACAAGCGTTCTGATAAGTGAACGAGGGAGGCTGGAGAGGCAGAGGCAGAGCAGGAGATGTGGTGACTGGAGCAGAGCTTGGAGCAATGCGACTGATTCTGGATTTAAAGATGGGAGGGGGCCATGAACCAAGGAATGTACCTTGGTAGCAGGAAAATGGACTCTTCTCTGGAGCATCCAGAAGGAACACAGCCCTGCAGACACCTTGATTTTATCCCAGGGAGACTAGTTTTGGACTTCTGACCTCCAGAACTATAAAGTAATAAATTTGTATGATTTTAAGCCATTAAATTCACAATAATTTGTTGCAGCAGCAATAGGAAAATAATATAGGTATGTACCGTAAACCTAATTTCCTGGGGAGGACACAGCCATAAAAAATTAAAGTGACTTGCCCAGGGTTACACAGCTACTAAAGGGCAAAGTCGGAATTTGAGCTTGAGTGTACTTGACTTTAAAGCCCATGCTCTTAACCTGTATTTTTTGAGCATCAAGTGTATGATACACTGTTGGGCTGTGCAGGTCACAAAGAAGCCTCGGGGAGTTTATGAATCTGTAGTGCATTAAACAATGAAACAGTATTAATTACCTTTTATTGGAACTACTCAGTATCAGGCATTTCGCATATATAATCTTAGCCCTACTACCTTTATCATGAAAGGGAAGAATGTTACCATCTGTTATGGACTGAACTCCCCAAATTCACATCCCTGATAATCACTAACCCCCTAACACCTCGGAATGTGTCTGTATTTGGAGATAGGGCTTTTAGAGAGATAACCAAGGTAAAATGAGTTTATATGGGTGGGTCTAATCCAATATGACTGGTGTCCTTACGAAAAGAGGAGGTTAGGGTGCAGACAAACATGGAGGAAAGACTTAGCCAGGAGGAGAGGCCTCAGAAGAAACCAACCCTGCTGACTTTGATCTTCGATTTCTAGCCTCAGGACCTTGGGAAAATAAATTTTTGTTGTTTAAGCCACCCCACCCGGTCTGCGGTATTTTGTTATGGCAGCCCTAGTAAACTAATATACCATTCATAAGTAAATGGACTTACTATTAGCTAAACTATACACATTATATCTGGAAGAGTTGTTTACGTTGGGTTTGAGTGTCTGATTCTAAACCAGGCCAGTGGAATTCAAGAATGACTTCTCTACTCTCGTCAATCCATTTCCAGCTACTTAGTGGGTGCAAGCCCTTGGGTCTCAACACTCTATGAGCCCAATATACCCTCCCCCGTGCTTTTCTTCTCTCCATCTCCCATGGTCCCCTCAGTCTATTCAGTCTCTTTACTCCACTTCTTCCTCCCAGGGTCTAGCCTTTTCTTTCACTTAGTCTCCAGTATGGCTTCTCTGTCCAGTTCCATGGATGGATGGGGCCTGAATCTTAAAGCCAATGTGGAGAGGGGATAAGGATTCTGTGCAGTAGTCTGGCCTTAGAGCAAATGACCTAGAAAGGAGTCAGACTTTTCCCCTCACAAAGACTGAACTACTATTGGTAAATATCTTGTGCCTCCCACGTCATCTCTGCCAGAGTCTGTGTTCCATCATTCAAATGTATTGGTTAGGGTATGTATCAGTCAGAAGAGGCTAGGTTTTGCTACAGTAACAAACAACCTCCCAAATCTCATTAGTTTAACAAAACCAAGTTCATTTCTTATTCACACTACAACTGTAATGTTGGCTGCAGGGTCCTCTGTTTATCACAGTCCCTGGGAAGCCCAAGTTGATAGAGGCTCCATCGAGACTTCCTTGGTGGCTCAGGCAGGGCAAGAGGGTATGGAAAATCATGCTGGCACATGCAAACTTTTACCTGAAAATGATACACACCCCTTCCACTCCCATTTTATTGGCCAAAGCAGGTCAAATATTTGCACCTTACTCCAAAAAAGATAGGGAAGTGGAATCCTACCATGTGCCAAGAAAGAGAGAAGGTAAATATTTGCAAACATGCCTGATAATCATTTTGGGGATACTTTTGACTGCAAGTAACAAAGCGTCTGTCTGGAAGTGGCTAAAACAATGAAGAGATTTATTATCTTATATCACAAGGAGCCCAAATAGCAAGCATTTGCCAGCTTGGGTCATTCGCTGGCCAAACAACACCATCAAGCACCCAAGTTTCTCCTGTTTTCTGACTTCCTCGCTCTGTTGCTCTAACGTCATAGGATGGCTGTCTTCACGGTCCAAAGCTGGTGGCCTTCTTTGTCGTATCATGCACAGATGACAACATCAAGAGGCAGAGAAGGCAACATGTCTGTCTTGTTTCCTTTTTAGAAAAATGATGAAAACTTTCCCAGAGGCCCTGCAGCCGATTTTCCTCTCATCTCATTGGCCAGAACTGTATCACCATCTCTTGTTGAAACTACTCACTTGGTAGGAGGATTGAGACCTCCAAGGACTGGCTTCAACGAAACAAGATTTATTCCCTAGGACTGCCTAGGGGACTCGTCCCCTTGCTCCTCCAGAATAAAGGACATGGCTACTAAAAGGAGTGTGAACCAAACTGGGATTCTGTCTTTGAGACAGAAGGGGTGTATAGAATTGCAGTTGGGTAAAAAAGTAACAGTGTCGGTTGCCCGAGGCTCCCGGCAGGGAGAGGCGAGTGTGAGGAGGCAGGAGGGAAAACCATCTTTCACACGTCTGAGCTCTCTGAATTCTCACATTCAACTTATGGGGTGGGTTTCCTTTCCCTGGTTCACAGATAAGAAAAGAAGCATGATACACACATGTCTATCTGACTCCGAAGTCCTACTTGTTACACTTGGCCTGTCTAGTAACTATAATTATAGAGTGGAATCAATTTTAAAAAAATCCTTTGGGAAAAGCAGAGGAAGAGGTGATTCCCACTTTCAGTTAATCAACAATTAGCTCTGGTATAAATAGAATTTCCGTGATCTAGTTGGCTAATCACCGAATTCCCTTACTGATGTCAGCCAGAGATCTCTTTACAACAAGGGCAGTGCCGGCTTTGTGACAAGGAAGAAAGAGCAGATGTGTTAATCTGCAACTTTATCCAGGACTAAATTTATCTTTAAAAGGAATGTGGGCAAGTTGTTTTTGGAGCAACTCTGTATTATTCCAGGGTCAAGGTCTATCTTATTCCAGGGTTGAGGCAAAAATCTCCCGAGACTCTCCCCTCACCAACTTCTTTCCTGGTCTTATCTCCATAAGAAAAATTTGCATCAATCTATAATTCAGCCTCTCCCTCTGGACTTTGCTGACAAGCACTGCTAAATGCGGTAGAGCCCAAATCTAAGAGTGCATTTGGTGGGGTGGGGTGAGGTGGGGAAATACGGCAAGCGGCTCTCGGGGCCTCCAGGTGCAGCAGAAGGTGCCCGCTGACTGCTGGGCTGACCCCTAACCTGGATCCCTGGGCCCACACTGTGCAGTTTGTGCCCGGCCCCCGGCAGGGCACTTGATTCCAGACCTCAGGCCAGATCATAAAGAAGCCCAGAGTCTGTCCCACCTGCCCTACTGGGTGGCACTACTCTTTTCCAAGGCCCTCCTACGTGCCAGGCTCTGGGTTAAGCACATCACTTACACATTGCACATAACTCTTACTGCCACCCTCGGAGGAGGTGGTTTTCCCGTGGATGAGAAATGGAAGCTCAAGGCGGCAGCGTGTCCAAAGCATGGGTGATGGCGGAGTTGGGATTTCATCGTAGGTCTGGCCACAAGCATAACTGTGCCTTACCTTCTCTGCTCAGCTGGAGAACTTGATTTTATTTTAAGATCCCCAAGAAAAACCTACCAGGTGGATATGGATGTGACTAGCCTGTATAGATTCAGAGAAGTTAAAAGGGCTTGCCCCATGTCACACAGCTAGTAAGTGGCAGAGCCAGGATTTGAACCCAGATCTGAAGGGTCCCAAACCCAGGGCTGCCTCTGTGCATGAATTGCCCCCTCCCATGAATGGCCTTCCCATACATAAGCTGCTCATCCTGGTGTCTCCTGTTGCTGAGTGACCTTCCACCTGGAGATCCAGCTTCTTCATAACAAAGAATTAACATATTTAAAAGGTCAGGGGGTAAAGTGATTATGTTTGCTATCATAAGCTGGCTTTGAGATGTAGATTGTGCATAAATTCTTTTTTCCCTCTCTCTGAAATAGTTCCAGGTTTTTAAAAGGAGTATTCTGCTGTTAAAAATGCCCCATTCATTTTCCCACGCTCTCTTCAGGTCGGCGTACTTAAAAAAAGAAAGACTTCAACTTGTCACTCAGCTCTCACTGTGTTATGAATCATAACAGGACTGGACGTGGAGGAAGCAGCCTTGTTCTAGGAACCGGTAACAGCAGCGGGGCTTTGCCACCTTCACGTACGCATTTCAAATCCACCTGGGTGTTTGTTCGGGGCCCATGTGATGGTGCGTCCTCCACCCGGGAAGAACTGAGCATTGGGCTGTGGCCACCTCAGTGGATAGGTGCCCAAGTCCCAAAGGCAGCCGCCTCCGTGATCAGACCCTGGGCGGAGGCCAAAGAGTAGAGAAGAACCTTTAGAGGGATGGTTTCTCCCTCCTTTCATAAGATTTCTAAGTCAGGGATAATAAAATAATGACAACAATAAGGACAGCTGCTAACATTCATCGAGCACTTGGCTAGAGCACCTGGCTATAATTATTGTCACGGGTGTTACTGCTATTGTTACTACATTAATTGATCAATTTAACTATCAAAATACCCTATAAGTAACAGTTATTCTTGCAACAAAGTATGGTGCTTAGAGATCAGGCAAAGATTTCTAAGCACAGAGACCTAGGTTTGACTCTTACTGTCACCTCTTGCTAGTCACGTGTATTTGGGAAGTTATTTAAATTTGCTAGGCCTCAGTTTTCCTTCTCTGTAAAATGGTGACGATAATATTATCTGTTCCATAGAATTATTGGGAGGATTAGATATGTATGCAAAGCATTTAATAGCATTGTTCTTGGCTCAGAGTGAGGGCTCAATGATTGGAAGTAATCATTAGCTATTGGAAGTGCAATGCTGGGAAACTCACAGGGGCTCCACTGCTATTTCTTCTTTTTCTTTCTTCCTTCCTACTTCCTTCCTTCCTTTATTTATTTATTTTTGAGAGGGTCTCACTCTGTTGCCCAGTCTAGAGTGCAGCAGCATCATCATAGCTCACTGCAACCTCAGACTCCTGGGCTCAAGTGAACTTCCTGCTTCAGCCTCTGGAGTAGTTGGAACTACAGGTGTGCGCCACCATGCTTGGCTAATTTTTCTATTTTTTGTAGAGACGAGATCTCACTATGTTGCCCAGGCTGTTCTTGAACTCCTGGCCTCAAGCAATCCTCCTGCCTTGGCCTCCCAAAGTGCTGGGATTACAGGCATGACCCACCCCACCTAGCCCCATTGCCATTTCTGTGCCTTGCAGAAGAGTTGGTCTTAGAAAGCTGTTCTCTGTTTGTACACTGTAAACACCTAAAAGGATCTGAGCTTCCCATTAGTGATGATGCGGAAGGAAAAAGAAAGAATGAAATAATTTCTAGAAACAAACTATGATTTCTTGCTCATGAACCAGAAAACGATGCTCAGGTGTCTTGCTTGCCAGACTTTAGCCCGGCCGGGGTTTGCGTGGTGGAGGTGGGGAGGTGGCGGACACAGGAGGCAGGGAGAAACCTGTTTTCTGGCTTTCATTTCTGCCTTGGATTTAGTACCAAATGTATTTTCTCACCAGCAAGATCAAACAGGTGGAAAAAATACTCAGACCTGTGTCTGACATGGTTCATGGTCCCCCACTGGGTGGCAGGGAGGAGAAAAGAAATCAAAGTCTTCGCTACCAAAGCTATTCGCATCTGAGAGGAGAGGACAACAGAAACCTCTTCTGTGAGCTCGGCCCTGAATAGTACGAGAAATTGCTGCAGAATCAATATTCAGTCAGGAATGCTGGTGGTCTAATTTTCTTAAGAGTTGAGCTTGTTTATGGATCTGATTATCTTTTAGGACAAACCCAGTAACTCTGCTCTGAGATTTTGGGCACCTTCTCTCTTCCCGTCCATTTTCCCTCCTACAACATCTACTGAGGGCTGACACCGTGTCGGGCCCTGGGTTACACAGCAGAGGATACGGGGTCGTGGATTTGACACAGTGGCTGCCCTCGACAGTACACAGAGATGGACACTGAACAAATTATTACTCCAGTAATCATGGTGATAAATGCCAAGAAGGAAAAGGCTCCAACAGATGAAGAGAAGAGTGAGCAAAGGCCACCCCGCCTGGCCTGGGGGTTAAGAGACAACCTCTTGGAGGAAGTGATATTTGAGCGGAGACCTGAGGGGTGAGCAGAAGTCAGCCAGGCAAAGAGAAGGTGGAGATGTGGGTGGGGAAGCTAGCGTTTTTGAGAAACAAGGAAATGGCCAGTGTGGCTGGGGCTCAAAATGCAAAGGGGACAGTGACAGGGTGTGGAGCTGGTGCGGTGGCCAGGGGCCAGGCTGGCCTGCTTGCCACTTGCCTTGTGCGCCTCCCTTTTAGTTGTCATGTGTCCAGTTCTTAGAAGGGGAAAGGCAGGCCCGCCCTACCTGTCCTGGGGCCACAGGTTTTCATGCCAATGCAGTGCTCCTTTGGGTTTAGCTGAGGCCTCCTCCTGGGGCTTTGTAGTGTGTCCTTGGGTATCTTGTCACCTTTGCTGGGGCTGCACGGCATTCTTCTGGGAGCTCCGCTGCCCCGAGTGCTGAGAGCAGTGTCCTCACCCAGAGATGCCAGGAGCCTTGGTTCAGTTACTTGGGTGATCTGATTTCCTCTTCTTGCAACCAGTACTGCCTGTGATCTTGCGCCCCAGCAAAGAAACCAAGGCCACTTCCTACCCAGCTCCAATAACTGGCTCCCTCTCTCATTATCATTTATAATAGTGAGAATGGCTACTTTCCATAGGCCCTTCTTAATCAATTCTTTCAACTGGAGTTGAGCCTGTGGCTGCTCTATGTCAGATACTTGGGGGTACAACAGTGAGCAAACTAGACAGGGCCCTGCTCCTGAGCAGCTCACGCTCAGCCCATGCTAAGCACCTCACCTGTGATCTCGTTGAATCCTCACAACGACCACATTCAACAGGGACTTTTATCAGGGCCCATTTTATAGATGAGGAAACTGGGTCAAAGAGAGGTTAAACAATGGGCCCAAGGTCACAGTTCTCATCAGTGGCAGGCTAGGATTTGAACTTCTCTGATCTCAAAGCTTAAGTTCTTAACTAGTAGTACTCTGTTCCCTCCACACGTCTCTCTCTCTCTCTGTCTTCCTCAATTTCTGGAAGTATCCTGAGAATGTGATTCTTTTACAACCAGGGCCTTGTTTTGTGAGTGGAATTCCGCTCTGCACCCCCTTGCCTGCCTGTAGCTACAGCTCGCCTTCCTGTTCTTACGTGCCCTAGCGTGTCTTACAGGGCCCCTCTGTCCCTGTCATCTGTTGGCCACTTTCTTCCTATTGCCCCAGCTCTGTGTGCTCTTTGGGGCTGGAGTTTCACTTACTGCCCGAGGCTCAGCCCGTAGCTCAGAAGTGCAGGTTTTTCGCTTCTCTTGAGTCATCAGCACGTCTTCTCTGTCTGCTCCATTAGTCTGCTGGCCACCCTGTGATCCCGGGCTGGCGATAGGGTAGGGAGTAGGCGTTGTGATAGCCCAAAGAGCTGCTGAAAGACCTGAAGTTCTCCTAAGACTTATGACTTCAAGGAAGTGTTTCTCAAAGTGGGTGGTGTGGGGAACGTGGCCAGTGCTCCCCACAAAAAACCGGGTCCCTTTGGTAGAGTTGCAAGGGATAAGAAAATAATAGAGAAAAATGGAAAATGGAAAAAATAAAAGAATATACTGAGACAAAGATATAGTTTTATAAAGT